>JASDQU010364512.1:0-11598 GCA_032191745.1 Picea mariana
TATACGATGTTGCACTATGCATTTGAAGTTTAAGGGGAATAGAAGGAGAAGCATACTAAGGTTTTCTCTTTGAGTTTGTGTTGAGATAGTTCAATTTCATTCATTCCTTAATTTATTCAAGGCCTAATTATTTTTTATGATAGCAGGGTCTTATTGTAGACAACAAGATTCAGGGCTGAATTACATCATTTAGACACTTGTTTTTCAGAGGTGTTGATCTATCTTTGATAGTCTGTGTAGACTTGTCTGTTTGTGAATTAGCTTTCATGAGTGGCAAATGATATTGTGAAGATTCGAGTGGGCAACAATCTGTGGCAAGTTGATCCAGATTTTAGAGTTCAGTTTTGATTTTCTGTCAGATGTCCTTTTGTATGTTTCATCAGGGATGTCTAAGTTTGACTTTGGTCCAAAAATTCTTCACGAAATTTTGTAAAGAGGATGACTCTTTGATGAATTGGAATAAAATAAAGGATTGATTTATGTCTCATCTACTTTGATTTCCAACTTGGTGTCTTTACTTATGTCTCTACATTTATTTAAGCAACTATTATATTCAGAAAATCACATAAGGAATGAATTTTTCAGCAAGCTTATATTTATAAAAAGACTAGCCCAAGCACTTGTAATTAATACTTGTGAGTTAGGATATTAATTTTGATGGCTATAAACATAGGGTGATATTCCTGTCTATTTTTCTTTAGCTAAGTAGAATCTGAAAATGCTTGAGTAAGATCATTTCATATCTTTTCCTCAACATTTGATTGGCGACCATACTAGGGAGATCTTCAATATCTCTCTAGTTAATTTTTATACTCGGTTATCATTGAATACATCTATTTTTATGATATTTATTATTTGACTTTTTTATTTCTTAATGATTGTGCATGTTGCAAGGCAGCCCAATATTGAGCCCGGTCTTCAAGATTAGACCAACATTGCTTTGAATTTGTTCAATACCATTTTAGACATTGCCAATACTTGCTGAGCTTAATCATTCATGGGCAGCAATTGAACGAAATATTAGTGCCCAAGAACGTTGGAAAGCTAGACATAGACAGCCTAGAAAACATCAGTAACCTTCTTGTTCCTTCATTTTTGGCCTTACTTTCATGTCCTTAGAATCTCGTGTTTCCAAAAAAAGAAGAGGCTTATCACCTGAAATTAATGCTATTGCTGAAATAGGAAGAAGGAACATTGTGTTATCTACCCAACAAAGTGATCTAAGGAGAACTTTGTCTGATTCATCCATTTCGTCTTTCTCTCCCTCACCTATCATCCACAAGATGACATCTAGTGGAGGTTCTAGTGGCACTGGAAGTACTTCCTCATCTCAATATTCATCTTCGTCAGTGATTGGTAGCTTACATAGCCACCATATCCCTATCCAATCTACCACCAACCCCACCAAAGTCATTAAAAAATATGGACTTTTTTCAGTTTGAAGAAGACGCCACAACCACACCGTGGCATGTGTCCTCTCCTCTTAACCTAGCACCTGCTACTCACCCACTTCCTAAATTCAAAGAGCATCTCCCTAGGTTTTCTGGAAACAACATTGTCACTACAAACAAACACTTAGTGGCATTTTCTAATGCTTGTCACAACATAGGGGCCAATGACAACGATACTTACATGCGCTTATTCGTCAACTCCTTGGAAGGAAAGGCCACGACCAATTTCTTTGACCTTCCTCCTAATATTCTATCTACTTGGGAGGAGTTAATCTATTGGATTAGATCCACTTATGGGCAATCAAAAATCCTAGTCGAGAAGTTACGAGAATACAATAACTTCACCTATAAGGATGGTGAGACCATCAAGTCTTTCAACTTGCGTTTCACTAAGTTATACAATCAGATCCCTGAACTCATTTGACCTCAGAACCAAGCCACTTTCATGCATTACCTTCCCCCTACCATCATAGGCTTGAGGAAAAAGCCATTGATAATCTCAGTTCCTCTTTGCATATGTTCTTAGAGTATGAAGAACAGCTTGAAAGAATAGGTCTTCCTCAGGGAGAATCAGTTAAACATATAGACATGTCCACCCTCTTACAACTAGTACAATATATGAACAATCATATGACAGCGTATGAGTGAAAGGGGACTGTCTCCCCTTTCACCCCTAGAGCTTCATCCTCTTTTGCACCTCCCTTTAGAAACCCAATTGAATTTTTTTTCAGCCTAAAGCTATCTTGCCTCGAAGTTGGTGTAAATTTTGCGAGGAACACCATGAGGAAAAAACATGTGAGGTAAGGAAGAGTACCAGAGATAAGATATTTGGTAAAAGACCAGAAACTACCATCGGTGTCCTATATTTTTCAGAGCTAGAAGATTTCTTGATCATCATTACTAGGAACAAGTCCTATGCTCCCAAAGGCAAGTTTGATCCTCCCCAAAAATCTTCCATCCCGAGCTCATCCTCACCCGCTGCTACTATTCAGGTTCCTAAGGTTCCTGAGAGTCAAGGAATTACTTCCCCTCTCCCCTCTTCCAAATACAATATCCTAAATCAGTTGGCCAACATCAAAGCAAATGAAACCCTTCTAGACATGGTTGTCGTCCCTGAACAATAGAGGCATCTGAAACAATTCATGGAAGGAAAAGATTATGTTGTAGCCAACCTCTCTAAAGAGGTAAACGAAGAGGATTCGTCTATAAATAAAGTAGGTGTACATAAATTTAGATACCCTGTAAAAAATCCCCCTTTTTATATTTCTGTAAATATTATGGACAATATTGCCCATTGTTTCCTCATTAATGGCGGTTCGGGCCCAAGTGTGATGTCGCAGATTATTATGGAAGACCTAGGATTGTCTTGTACAAATGAAAACGCTAGAATAATGCTCTCCTATAATAGTCTACAACAAACAACCATAGGTGAGATTAAAGATGTGACCTTAGTTTTGTGCGCACACCCTGAAATAAGGACAACCCTTAGTATTCAGGTAATTGATATGCCATTAAGAAATTACTCAATCATATTGGAAAGAGATTGGAAAGCTTTAACGGGTGGATACCTCTCACTCGACGAAACACATTTATCCATTCTAAGGAATGGAAAAAACAATATAGTCCTTAGAGAGGGAAGGATTTCACCTTACATAGAGAGTGTCCCACAGCCTAATGTAAACTATATCGAAGAGGACCTAGGAGTGTATTCCATCTTCGCTGAGGAGGATAACATTCCCTTGGAACAAATTGATTTAGATGATGTTATGTGGCACATGCACTTTGATGGTTCATGCTCTAATGAAGGTAATGAAGCTGACATTATCTTGATTTCTCTTGTAGGAAAAATCCATAATTTTTCTTATAGGTTGGAGTTTTCTTGCACAAACAATGTCACTGAATTCAAAGCTTTATTATTAGGCATTGAAAACGCCTATAATCTTGGCTGTGGTCACCTTTCAGTTTTTGGGGATTCTGAGCTTGTGGTGAACCTTGTACGTAAGATATACTCTCCTAACAAAAAGTTGATGAAACGATATTCCCAAACTGTTTGGACACCTATATTGAACCTATTATCTTTCAACATCACTCATGTCAAGAGGGAGTTAAAATCAATGGCTAATCGGTTAGCTGTTTTTGCAGCCTCTCCTAATCGACAACTTTTGCCACACAGACCTGATTGTACCTTTCAATCTCTATATTGTCCACATATCCCCGATTATCTAGAATCTTGGCAGGTCTTCCCTAACGATGAGAGCATTTGTGCTTTCATTCAAAATGAACCTTTTAAGCCTAAGGAAATTATATCCATAGAAGATAACAAGATTCCTAAGGGCCTAAATCCTCCAGAGAGTTAGTTTTCATCAAGTGATGTAGGAAATAAAGAGAAAAAGAGAGAAGAGGATTCGAAAAGGAAGATGGGTGAAACCATCTCCTTGAACATTGGGACACCTGAGATTCCACAAAATGTTAAGATAGCTGCCAAATGTTCAGATGAAGAGAAAATGATGTTTACCATGCTACTTGGTGAATTTCAAGATGTTTTTTCTTGGTCTTATGAGGATCTTCATGGTTTTGATCCTGGTCTTATACATCATTCCATCCCCATTAAGGAAGGCATAAAACTAGTTAGGCAAAAACAAAGACCTATCAACCCTGCGCTAGAAGCAACTATTCGAAAGGAGTTGGAAAAACTCTTGAAGGATGGAATCATATTTCTGGTCAAGTACTCCGAATGGGTGTCAAATTTGGTTCCTGTTCGGAAAACAACTGGTCAGATCATATTATGTGTCGATTTTCGTGCATTGAATCAAGATAGTATAAAAGATCACTTCTCTCTCCCTGACATGGAAATGATTTTGTAGCAAGTTTCAGGGTCACAAATGATGTCCTTACTTGACGGATTTTCTGGTTACAATCAAATCAAGGTAAAAAGGGTAGATAAATATAAAACCACCTTTATTACTCGTTGGTGTACCTTTTCTTATGAACGTATGCCTTTTGGATTATCTAATGCAGGTGCCACTTTTCAAAGAGCTATGCAAGTAGCTTTTGAATATTTGATCGACAAGATCATTCAAATCTACCTGAATGAATTAAATGTTTACTCTAAAACCCTATCAGATCACTTTGGTCATCTAAGAAAAGTTCTCATGCGATGTAGGAAATTTGGCATCTCTCTAAATCCTTCTAAGTCCATTTTCGATGTTATCGAGGGCAAGATCCTTGGACACATTGTCTCTGATTAAGGAACAAGCATTGATCTTGAAAGGATTGTTGTTATCCTTAATCTGCCTGCTCCCACTTCCAAGAAGGAGGTTCAAGCTTTTATGGGGGTTATTAACTTTGTCCGTAGGTTTGTTCCAGATTTTACTGTGATGGTCAAACCAATTCACAATCTGCTTAATCAAGATCGTTCTTTCTCTTGGAAAAATGATGCTGAGAATGCTTTTGAAGGGATTAAGAAAGCAATCAGTTTCGCACCGGTTTTGGCAAAGACGAATTTTGAGAAGGAATTTACAATATATACTAATGCCACTAAGGAAGTTGTTTCTGCTTTCCTCATGCAAAATGATGACCAGGGTAATGAAAAACCAGTGGCTTACATGAGTCAAAGTTTGTCTGATGATGAATTTAAATATTATTTTATTGAGAAACATGCTTTCTCTCTTGTTGAGGTTGTTGAAAAGTTTTGCCACTTCATCTTAGGTAAGCATACGTTGGTAAAAGTCCCTTTACCTGCTGTCAAGTTTTTTCTCTCACAGACTTATCTTTCAGGGAATCTTGCACATTGGCTTGCCAAGATCCAGGAGCATGATTTGAATATCATGACTTCTACCACTATCAAGGGACGTGAATTAGCCCTTCACTTAGCTCAACATGCTCAGAATATTGAAGAAAATGATGAAGAGGATAGTTCTCTATCATTTCTCTTTTACATTGATAACCAGATCCTCCCTGTGTCTGAAAATCCATGGTAAAAGAATTTATTTTATTACTTACAAAACCAAAGGTGTCCAGACAACTTAGTCACTCATCAAAGGAGAAGGCTCCATCTTGAATCTGCAAGGTACGTCATTATAGGAGACTTCGTGTTTCAAAGATCTGCTGATGGTGTGTTGCTTTGCTGCGTGAACAATGAAGACACACAAAAATTGTTGCAAGAAGCTCATGGTTCTTCAAGTTTTGTCATTCATGTAGGAGGTCATTTTTCTGCTAAAACCATTGCTTTCAAGATTATTAGAAAAGGATACTATTGGCCTTCGATCTTTTGTGACTCTTATGTTTTTTCGAGATCTTGTGACAAGTGCCAAAAATTTAATGGGAAAGAACGCCTTCCATCCATGTCATTACAACCTATCCTCCCAGAATTTCCCTTTTCAAAGTGGGGATTGGATTTTATTGGTCCTATTAATCCTCCATCTTCAACAAGACAAGTTGTTGTTTTGATAGCCATAGACTATTTTACAAAATGGGCTGAAGCTGTCCCACTTAAGCATTCAATAGATGATCAAGTAATTTCTTTCCTTGAAAATAACATTTTTTCCAGATTTGGTATTCCATTGGAAATTATTATAGACAATGGTCCTACTTTCATTTCTACTAAGCTGACCCAATTTTTAGCTAAGTTGGGGATTAAACATTTTACCTCGTCAGCTTATTATCCCCAAGGGAATGGGAAGGCCGAGTCTACCAACAAAAATCTGGTAAGAATCGTCAAAAGTCTCATCGAAGATAAGCCTCATCAGTGGCACACTCTCCTCACTTACACCCTTTGGGCAGATTGAACTACCACCAAGGTAAGCACCGATTGCACTCCTTTCCATCTTTTTTATGGTCAAGAAGCCCTCTTTCCAACTGATCTGGAACTTTCTTCCTTAAGGTTGATGCTGTAGATCGAAGAATTAAATTATTCTGATGTTTTGCAAAGGATAAACACACTCTTGGCTTTGGAAGAGAAAATGATGTTTGTTTGGATAATATTAAAAGGAGACAAAAAAATGTTAAGAAATATTTCAACAAGAGTGTCAAGACGGTCAAATTTAAGGTCAATGAAAAAGTATTGCTGTGAGATTAAGCTCACACCGATAGGGGAAGACATTCAAAATTTCAAAAATTATGGCTGGGTCCTTTCAAGATCACTTTTGTCTTAGGTACTAACTCTTACATTCTAAAATATTTACAGGAGCGATTGTTTTCCTACAACACTAACAGTTCTCACTTCAAGCATTATGTGGAACGAACTTGAAAAGTTCTAACGCTGTTTGGATTTTTTGTATATTAGTAGTCTAACTTTGCTTTAGTTTTTCACTATTTTTCTTTTCTGCTTTACAGTGGTTTGATTTCTGCTTTCTGGTTTAAAACATTTCCTATTGCTTTACATTTCTGTCAGTTTATTTCTATTGTTTTAATTTTGCAATTTTATTTCTGTCATGATTTTATTGTTTCCCATATTTTAGTTCATTTTGGTCAAGAGTAAGATGTTGGATCAGTTCTGCCACAGTGACACTCCTGCAAGATATTGTTGGTCAATAAAAATCAAGATTACACAACTGTTACGATATTTCCCCTGAAATCACACTTGAATTTGTTATCTGCCTTCACTGTTGTCTTATAAAGAAATTGGTTACTCCCCGCTTCTGCTTTCCATTTCCTCATCCATTTGAGATTCAAAAGAGAAAATCCATCATTTTTCTCCCTGAAGAAAAGGACAGATGTCGGTTGAATGATTATGCATACAAGGATAAACCCCCTCATGCTTAACATTTTTCATGACTTATGCCCAAATTCTCGGTCATTTTTCCATTAAATCCGCTCACTTCCCCCTGTTGCATAATCTTACTAGTTATATCTTCTTGACTTGTTTTCCCCAGTCTACAAAACCATGAGTTCTGAGTTCTAAACCTGTTAAGAACAAATTTCCCTGTGGATTCGCCAGTTTTTTGACGATAAAAATCGCAATGAGGGTTTTTTCACAAAGTATTGCTAAAGCCTATTAATTATAAGTTAAATGATATATATAATACTAGTAGGTGGGACCCCCTTGTAGATTGGAGGATAAGATTTGTTCTCATTTAATACACCTCCTTTTATATGAAAAAAGGATGGTTACTCGGTTGGGTGACAGGCTATAGGAGGTGTATTAGTTGGGAAACTTCCAATAGCCCGTAAATTTCAACGAATTCCTTGCAACTTTTTATTTTTTGCAACTTTTGCAAGTATACGCGGGTTGTAATGGTGCATCATGCGTATGTACGTGAGTTGTAGTGGTGCAACAAGCATATGTACATGGGATGTAATGGTGCAGGGTGCATATATCTTCTAAAAAAAGGTTTTTTAAGAAGAGCTTCTCAGCAGTGCTTTGGAAAAATATGCAAGTAAGAGGGCCAAGGACATGTATGCATGAGTAGGGTATTTTAGGGCTATAAAAGATCCTCCCTAATGTGTGAGGTCAGAAGAGAAACTGATGGCCGAAATACATTACAATGTCTTCACCAATGTACGAAATTGAGTGAGCCTGGTACCTGAGTTCGAGAGGTGCCATCTGCAAAAGAAAAATTGTCTCTCCGAGGTGGGCATACCCATGCTTAGGATGAACTAAATCATGGATTCCAATCAAATACACTGCATATCCATGTCATATAACTATATAAAGTGTAGCCACAAGAAATACACAATGGATCTACATCTCAAAATCAATCAAGGATATACAAGTATAGTATCCATCTTCAAGAAGTTAGTGACGCCCGATGGCTGGAGATGAGGAATTCATAGCTTGAGAAACAAATTCAAGATCTTCAAAAATCAGGTAGGAGTATAATGGGAGTGTATAAATCACTACCCTAAGGTCTTCAAGGACTCGTTGGGAAAATACACGAGGATCTCAATGATCAGGCAGAGAACTTCATCGATTTTGAATTAGGACTTGACTGGACTCTTAGGATGGACGACTCATGAGGTCAAGAGACAAACTGCAAAAAGGTTGACTCAGGTTGGGTGAAACTTCCCTTGGACAAAAGCACAAAAGATTATTAGACTCAGGAAACATGACATTGACATAAATTCACGATGCAGAAGGCAACACAAACTCTCCATGTGTTTGGAAGAGTAACCAAATGGAGGAGGACGCAACTCTATGTAGCGAGAACAAGTTCCTAAGGTCATACTAGATCCCGATGCTTGACGAACAAACATAATGATGTGCTTTGTCCAAGGGTGGCTATCTGTGCTGCTAAAAAAATAATACATATTTCTCGTCCGCTCTTTTTGGAATATTTTTTTTTTTGTCTTTTTCAATTTTTAAGAGCTTGAAAAAGAATAAAAGAATGCTATGTTACAAAGGAGGAACGAGTGTCGCAAGAAAGAATACTAGTTCCAAGCGCAAGGAACATACTAATGCATAGAGCAAGGAGACATGTGTAGGAAAAGGACACTCAGGGAAAAGTCCTCCATCGGTCAAGGTGTCAAGTCACAGAGGCAAGAAGTGCTACAAGGCTTGCATATAAGGCATGCTTCAAAGGTTCAATTGAGAGCAACATGGATCCGACATTAGGCCAAATATGTAGAGATGCAAATGCAATTAGGAAAGATACAATGAGACCCCTTCCATGTAATTTTTATGAGCATAGAGAAGGTAAGCTCAGTAGTTTTTTCACGTTTAGAGAGTCTGAAAAAACGTAAAAGTAGACTCCATGGAATAGCCTTTTTAGAGATAGTCTAGTCCATTCGAAAAAGGGTTAAACTCGCACTGAAAATATGTCTATTCAAAACCATTTTAATGAGTGTGACAAAGACAAGATCACTCGACAATATTTTCAATTTTAAGGAGTTTGAAAATATATTAACTATGGACTCACAGAATTTTTCTGAGTTTAGTCTCCTTAGCTTGAAAAAGTATAAAAGTAACTGAGGAGAACTCTCCCGACGAGACGAATCTCCCGAGGTGTACCTTTTTCTGTTATAATCTACAGGCTAGAAGAAGTATTAAACTCATGCCAGTAGATGTTCTTCTGGACCAATTTAACGAGTGTGAAGGAACAAGGTCACTCAATGATATTTTCAATTTTAGGGAGTTTGAAAAGAGATTAATTATGGACTCCATGGGGGTTCCTTTTTCGTAAGTAATCTCCAAGGCCCGAAAAAGGTGATAAACCAAAACCAAGGAGAATGTTCATTTTTCGAAGATTTAGTCCCTTAGGCCCGAAAAAGGGTTAAAATTACGCCTGAGAATACTCTTCTAGCGAACCGAAGTTCCTAGAGCATACCTTTATTCATGAAATTAGCCATCCAGACTGAAAAAGGGGTAAAMTATCGTCAGACAGATGTGCCTTCAAATTTGAGTTTGGCAAGAGTGAAGGGAAACAAGATCCCTCAAAAATATTTTCATGTTAAGAGAGTTTGAAAAGGGATTAAAGAAGACTTGAAGGGGCTACTTTTCTCAGTTAATCCAAACAACATTGAAATTAATAAATACAGTCTCATTGGACATTGCTTTCGAATTTTAAAGCGAGCTTGAAAGACATCAATGCGTACTCAATTAGGAGTCCTGATGGTAAGCCCAAGAATGATGGTACATCAAACAGATGAGGCTAATATCGTAATCATGACATGACTAACAATGACTCCCAAGCCTAAAGTCATTACTGGCAGCATGAACGCCAAAATGCAACAAGGATCTACCTAGGGAATCCATGTATAGGCAGGCTCTACCACCTAATTATGACACTTATAGAGCAACAATGAAGGTTCAATGCCGCACTTCGGTGGGGATGATCCTATGGCAAAGAGGAAAAGACAAAAAGATGCAGAAAGTGGAGACGAAATCCTAACTTATATGCAAAAAGTTGGAAAAAATGTCTGTTACCAAAGGATACCAAAAAGTGACCCATCCCCAAAAAATTTACCAAACCAAAAGGAAAAGGGTATCGGAACGTCCAATAAGAAACTCAGAAACAAAATCAAATGATCACCAAGCCAGGAAAAATGACAAAGGGGGTCAAAAAGTGGCAAAAAGGGACAAAACAAGTCTATAAATAGAAGTTGACAACTCATTTTCACCATTGCAATTCGAAAATTAACCAAAAGGAGAAAAAACCACTTTGCTAGAAAAGTTGATTCCAGAAGCTTCAGTGGACGAAATGACCTTCTACTTGGACCAAGTAAGTACAAAATCATCCCTCTTGCATTTCAATATTTCATTTGTGAATTTGTTTTTGTTTTTGAGGGGGCGCGCTCTCCTAAAAAGAGCGGCCCTGCATGTATTTGGGTTTTCCAAGGACATCTCACATATGTACTCGGGCATAAAACACTCTGCCCACGTACATACACGATTGTGGCCAATACAGCTCGCGCACATCTTTGCAAACTTGGAAAAAAAATAAAATGCAAGAGCTAACTTCCTCCATTTTTCCATGGAACATGATGTATGTCCACTGGAGGGAGAGGGAACACGAGGACATATAAATTTTGGTCGAAGAGGACCCTACAGCCATCGCCACACTAAAACAATGTGGGCTATGGAAGTTCTTCCACTGTCCTTTTATGAGGGCACAACCCAGATTACTCAACGCTCTCATTGATTATTGGCACTCAGATGCAGAGACATTCATGATAGAGGGTCAGTCACTGACTCCCACGACTGAGGACATCTACTTCTTGATTGGCCTCTTGAGGAAAGGGGAGCTAGTCAATCTAAGGACATTCCCCCTAGGCCTTTCAACATCGAGGATTACATCTAGATGTATTGTGAGGCCGACACTAAGAAGGTAGGTTCTCAAGTGTCGATTCATAAGATCACCAGCTTGACTCTACGAGTGATGTTGTTACTGATTGGGCGAATTACTGGATCTGCGGTGCTACATCAGACCTCTTGGGCACACATGCAATGTGTCATTCAGTGTCAAGAGACACCTATCTTTTACTAGAGCACGACCATGCTTATCTTCATGAAGAAACAACTGATAGAGTGTTGACAATGTACCAACAAGAACTTCGGGTTTGGTATGATCTTATGTTCCTTATTCTTCGAGAGGGTTCCTAGTATCAGTCCCAGAGAGATGGTACGGGGGCATGTGGCCTCCTTCCCAACAGTATGTAGATGGGAAACATTGCTGCAACGAAATGGGGGAGGGAGTACCATAGAGGCCTT
>JASDQU010364514.1:0-11577 GCA_032191745.1 Picea mariana
GGTCATCAAAGTTGTGTCTCATCATCGAATAACTCACAAATTAATTTCGAGCATAATCAACAGTTTTGGCTAAGCATTGGATAGAAAGTGCACTAGATGCCAACATAACTAATATGATCTCAAGGGGATAATATGTAATGTCCCCCACCTCTTGATGAAGAGGTTTGAGAAGACTTAGTGGCCTAGGCATCTCCACTAGGCCATAGTCTCACACTGAGGAGAAAGTCAACCAAACTAAGGCTATATTCTTAAGTTGACTTAATAAAAAGATAAAAAGAGTTAAAAGATAACTCAATGAAGAAATAGAAGCGTTGGAGGTTGAGTTAGGGTTAACCCTAGGGGTTAACTTAACTCAACATGGAAATAGAAAAAAAGTATAAAGAGAAGGTTAGGGCACACCTCTCATTCATTCTGGATTTTGGTATTTTGCTTGTTGATTCTCTTGAGCATACAGTTTTGAGGGTTTTGATATTACAAACCCTAGTGAGCAATTCAGTGGTGAAAGATTCCACTCACCTTGCTCCAAGCTTAGTCTCGGGAATGAAATAATCCACCCACACCATTCTACAGCCAACATCTATTCAGGAGGACTAGCAGGGTCGTACCAGTTGGATCAGCAGGGCCATACCAGCTAGGGTTTTCTTGCAGGGCCGCACCATTTGTTGAGGAAGAGCTCGATCCAGCATATTGAAGAAGCTTGAGAGATTTCCAGCATTAGGGTTTTGTTTGCAAGCCCTTGCTCATCAATTTGAGGGATTCTTGGAGGAGTTATCACGTCCCTATCATCTATCTGCAGGCTGGGACGATTTCAGGAGGAAGGGTACGACTTGGTGATTCGGTATTTCTCAAATCTAGAAGGCCATAGGCTAGATCTGACCTTGAAACTTCTCTCAAGTGCTTGTGGTTGCCCGATCTATCATCCGGTAGAGTTTCAGATGATTCAGAGCCCACACTCAGTTAGGCCGTACTATTGGCCATATCCAGGGTTTCAGGAGGGTCGTACCATCCTAGGGTTTCTGCAGTTTGAGGAGGAAGCTTCAGTGTTTGAGCTCCATACTTCAGGAGGAGGCTCCCATTGCCTTGATCTATCATCAGGAGGAGTTAGACATCATTTGGAGGTCTTCATCTTCAGGAGGGCCGAACTCTTGGTGTCCATTGTCTTCAGCAGGCTATACCAGCAGTCAGCAGGGTCGTACCAATTGCTTGAGGGTTAGGCTGAAACCCTGGTTTTGCAGTTGAGCGTTCATCTTCTATTGTAGCCTTTGGGAGGCTTGATTTGTATCTCTGAGAGAATTTTGTATACAGCTCTATTATTGTCTTGAAGCCATCTATTCCAGATCTGCTTCTCTATTTGTATCAGGTGCTTGCTTTGTTATAATAAAGTTCAGCAACTTGCTTGTGATTCCTATATTGTGTAATGTTGATGATCTTCATATGGTTACAATGATGCTTGTATAAATCTGTGGCTGAATAACTGAATAAACCCTAAGGCCAAAATGTCCATGGCCAATCTGCATACACAACAATAATAAGACTTGTCCTTTCCATAGGGAACTTTCTTTTGCTCATTGCTACAACAACTCTCCAAGTCCATTGTGATCCCTTAATCGACTTCCACAATCAAATTGTTCAATCTCCAAGCCATTCCCATTGAGCCCTCCTTCCTGCAATACATTTTTTTATGGGCCATATCCAAGAGTCAATTAAAACGGTTCAACTTCTCTTGTGTCCCTTTTGTTATCCAATGGTTTGATCCCTTTTCGTAGACACCAACAACCTAGTCAACTTGTCACGATCATTGAATGCCATGTAGACATCCCCTTCTCATGGACATCTATGTATCCAGACATAACATTGTTGATGGCAAGGCTCCTTGCTAATCCTTCAATCTACACCATTCATCTAATCTAGGTAAGCTTACGTTTTGGTCATCAAAATATACACACTAGTCGACCTAATCTAGTCAATATGCTAGTTGACTTGTTCATTGATCTTCTTTTACTCAATCCATCATCTATTAGTGGATTTGGTTCAATCAACTTCTTATGTAGATCCTACCTTAGTCTATAGACTTATTCTAGTCGATCCAATTTTAGATCAAACCTTCCCTTTTTCCGGAGTTTTTGGTCCCCAAAAACTTATCAATGTTGAAGAAGATGAGAAAATTTGTTGAAATATTGTAACTGCAAAGAGTATTCTAATTATTATTGAGTTATTATCATATAGATCAATCCCCTTTTGTGGATTGATCATGTTGGGATTTATGTATGACCAAATTCCCTTTTGTGGATTGACCCTAATTAAATGGTGTTAATTGAGAATTCGACCCCCGGGGCTAATTAAAGTGGTTTTAGCCACTAGTTGAAAACATCGGCCTTGCCCAATGAAGAGACACAACCCTAGTGCCTACTAGCAAGTATAAATAAGAGTGGAAGGCACCTCATTAGCTCACTCACTCAAGTCACTCATCTAGTGCGCAAGTTTGAAGGTAGTTGCACTTGGAAGAAGGAGAGAGAGTTGCATTGCTCAGTCTTGGATATTCTCTAGTGTTTGGTCTTTTATCTTGGCATTGTATTGGCAATCTATATTAAAGAATCTTTTGTTGGGTTTTCTCCCCCACGAGGGTCCCCCGGGATAAAATGTTGTGTACCGTGTGATTGTGTTTCTCTCAGTGAGCCTGCTTATGCTATTATTGTCTAGTAAATTGAAAAGAACTTAATAGCAGCTCTAAATTTAACAAAATCCACCATTCACCTCCTCTAACATATAGCATTTTGTTTTTGTAGAAACTTGGCCCTTTTGAACAATTCTCGGCAACTATTGCTTACCCTTGTGAACTTCGCAAAGCTTCCTCTACAATATTGTCATGTTCCAACTTAGTGTGTGCATATGATACTAAGTCTTCAACCTCTAGCAACACTATGAACTCTTCCTCCCTTTTTCAAGCATGGAAGGTCCAACAAGTTTGAAATTCTCTGCATTGTCCCCCACCTATTGCATAATCTCAAAGGGACCATATATGATGGGTTTTAGCTTCTTCATTGGGGCTTGTACCCATTTCTTATTGAGATGTAACCACACCATATCTCCCACTTGAAATTTATGAAATACCTTGCATTGATCATACCTCTCCTTATACCTTTGTTATGCTCTCTACCACTGCTCTTCCACCTGCCTATGTATCTGCAAAATTATTTCAATGAGCCTAATGTCTATCTTGGTCGTCATTATCCATTGACTTCTCTCCAATTGTTTGAGCAAATGAAATGTTAAAGGACATCCAAGGAAAAAATCCCAAACATGTCTCGAAGGGTGACTTACTACTAGAACTATGTCCTGTCGAATTATAACAATGTTTTACATAGGGTAAGTTTTCATCCCAAGTCTTGGGATGTCCACTATTAAACCCCCTCAACAAATGCACCACGATCTTGTTTACGACTTCTACATGTCCATTGATTTGTGGATTAAAGGTTGTAGTCCTCTTCAACTTAGCATCCATCATATCCCTTAACACTCTCCAAAATCAACTTAGAAATCGGCAATCTATGTTTGAAATAATGGATTCAAAGAATCCAAAGTGTGCCCATATTCTCTAAAAAAACAGCATAGTTGCTTCCTCCCTAATGGCAATGTTTTGACAAGGACTTAATTACACAATCTTGTTGAATATGTCGACTACTTCAAATGGGTAATCATGCCCTTGTTTGTTCTTTGATAATCATGTAAGGCCTATAAGGAAATCCATCAAAATGTTATCCCGTAGACAATCTAGTAGAAGAAAAAGAATATATAATCCCAATGTCCTATTAGCAGGCTTTGGGATACAACAAAACACACATACCCAAATAAATTTAGCAACATTAGTCAATGTGTTTGGCCATTACACACTCCTCTAAGTTTAACAATGTCTTCACAACACCAAAATGTCCAATGACTCTAGAAACATGCACAACATSTTATTTTGTACATTTTGGAATTTCGTGTAACTTCACGTAAATCAGTTTTCTACTTCATAAATCAACATAAAGATTTGCATTCATTGATTAAATAATTGTTAGTTCTTTACCTTGTACATTATCATAAGAATTTGCATTGAAAATATTTTTKATGTTCTACTTTGTAAATTATCATAAAAAAATTCATTCAAGATCTTTTGAATCACTAACTAAATAAGTCTTCGTTTTATGCTCCACAATTATCAAAAAAWATATATCATAAACTGTTTCTGACCTATCTAGCAGTCCCTTTGACCTATTTATCGTCACTTGTTAGACATTAATAAAATAATCTTATCTTATTCATGGTATGTTTATAATATAATTGCTTAAATTCCTTTCAATATTATTGGATCTAAGTTAATTGCATAGCTTGAACCAAACTTGCATCATAAGAACTTGTCAACCTAATGTCACTTATATAATTTTGGGGATTCTCTTTTTTCATCAATTTTTCATTACAAATAATATAAAATGATTGTTATTTTCTCTTTCAATATTAAATTTTTATTATTTAAAAAAACACAAAATAACCTTTCCTTACAGGTCCCATCTTCCAAGCTTCACAAATAAGTTTTACAGGTCCCATCTTCCAAGCTTCACAAATGAGTTTTGGAGTAAATGTCTGTAGAATTCATTTTTTTTATTATTATATATTACCTCCGTCCAAATAAATTTAAGAAAAAGGTAGGAAAAAAGAACAAAAACAAATCTTAAATTAGAACTTAAGGATGTTAACAATGCATAGAAAAAAATGTTTGATAAGGATTTTATACTCATGATTTTACACGCTACATCTAACCTCAGCGTTTTATATAGTTAAGGTTTTGTAAAATTGGCAACTATTGTTCATACTATTGTAGACTTTTTGCTAAAACATAGATCATGCAACTAATCTAGGTGTAGCTTCTAGATTGTGACTGGAATTCATGCCTGGCAGAAGACCTCGTCTGCGTGATCTAGTGAATAGAATGACATTTACAATGTGACAGAATTGATGATAACCTGAATAGTTTGTAAAAATGGATAGAAGAAACTTTTGACTTAAAACATGCCTGTTAAGAACAATCGATTCCGTGATGTTTCCTATGGTGATTTTGGCATCACCTGTTCAAGATCAAAATATTCAAACATTAAACGCCTCACCTCAGGCCTGCCATACACAGTATATGCAAGACCATGAAGGGCTTGTTGTACCGCAGTGGAAGCTAGATTTCTAAGTCTTCTGTTTGCTTCAGAAGCTTGTTTGTGTCGTTCACCATATACTATAAATTTGTGAAGCCCCTTTTCACGAAGAGATCTACCACATAATCTATTCAGTAGCAAGCGACGATGCTTCTCCTGTATCCAATGCCCAGGTGCATCCAGGTGCTTCATTAGCAGCCTCTCAGCCATAACAATATCCTGTAAAACAAGAATAAAATATATATTACTACCCATAAAAGTTAATTCACAAACACTTCAACTCTATATGCTTCCAAGCATATAGAGTAAGGCATCTCAGCAAGCTATATTAGCCTCTCCAAGAGCTCAACAACAAGCTATCATCACACCAATTGTCCAACCCTTAGATCCACACTTGCATCTCACAAGCTTTAGCCTTCACTTGCATCAAACAAGCCAAAGAACCCTAGCACATGCCTCTCACAAGCACTATCCTTGTTACAAGAGTTAAAAAGTGTTCTTCCAAGATCCGTCAATAGTTAGCATCACACCAACTATCACATCTCTAAGACATGATACTATCTAAGAGTGATTCATTACAAAGAAACAATCCTCCCATTATATATAGAATAGGTGAGGGAGGCCAACAATAAAACATGTATCAAATCCATTTGTAAACCCTAGGCTAAGTCAACAACAATGTCCCAAGTGGAGTGCTACACTAAGCATGAATGCCACATGGCCCAATAGGGTCTATACAACCCCCAAGGTGGTGCACCCTCCAACTCTAGGTATCCACATGTCAATTGCTCCTCTAAGCAAGATGGTTAATCCTCTAACAATGGCTCCTCGACTCAAATTCAGATGTAAATGGACAATTGACATGCCCACTGAAAAACTGACCCATTACAATTCTGCTGTACAGGTAAGGCAGCAGCGGTTTTTTATAATACATAACCCTAACCATTACTTTTTTCTAAAAGAGAAAGATTGAAAAGTGGATGAGCCGAAACTTAGATGTTGCATCATTTGGGGCTTTGGGTCAGTTTTTCAGTGGGCATTTCAATCAGCTAGTATGTAATGGAGTCATAGAAAACCTACCCCTGAATGAAGATTGAAAAGTGGCCAAGCTAAAACCTACATATTGCTTCATTTGGGGCTTTTGGTCAGTTTTTAAGTGGGCATTTCTTATCAATCTTTTGGTAGGACTAGTCTAAGGGTCAATTCCTGAATATCAGACCCYKTATCAGATCAACAAAGCTGTATGATTGGCATATGATCTTGTACATTAATGTCTTTTTAGTGGAATTTTATTCAAGGACCAAAGAAAAAAAAGCTTAAGTAGTTAATTTCTCATAAGACACCGAGAAARGGTCCATTAGACAATTGATTGGATATCCAAACAATGGGCAATTACTCTACTTTGTGCTCAAGTAAAATTAAGATTGGATAAAACATGCCATTAATGTGTCTGGACTCTGAGTAGTTACCTGTATATTCTGCCCGAGGTATTCGAGGCGTTCAAAACAAAACCTTGGATGCTCAAATTTGTACTTTGAGGGATGCAAAAAACAGAGCTGCACATCAAACAAGAAAAATACATAGTCACACCTTGGCAGATACACAGAACATAACCCATATAATACACACCCAATACAAAATTAAGGCCTAATCCTAGCGCAATAATAATCAGTGGGCATGCAACTTGGAACAAATATAATTCAAATGCTAAACTATTGTCAGTGAAAAAAACTACTTGGTAGATAGAGAATACTCGCTATGTAAAACAAAGGCTCTGGAGATGATACTATGAACTGCATGGAATAAAAAAAACATTCAAATTTCAAATTATATTATGCATCTGCTAGACAATATCCACAGAATATGAACATTCAATTTATGTGCCCTTGCCACAGTAGAAAAAATAGCTCTGCATCTATTACTGAACAAAGCAACCAGTAAAGGTAGAGATACTGATTCATCGCAGATGTAAAGCTAATACTTCTACCAATGAATCACAAGTTCTAAATAAAGAAAGGCATCATTTTATGGCACATAGGAGAAATCARTTTGCCCAATTAGAGCAACAACACAAMAACAAAAAAGACTGATGCCAGACAAAATGTGCCCAACAATCTATCAAACCATTACATCCTCACACTTGGATAAATGTATAATGTGAACTTCCAATCCATAGTAGAAAAAATAGCTCTGCATCTATTACTGAACAATGCAACCAGTAAAGGTAGAGATACCGATTCATCRCAGATGTAAAGCTAATACTTCTACCAATGAATCACAAGTTCTAAATAAAGAAAGGCATCATTTTATGGCACATAGGAGAAATCAATTTGCCCAATTAGAGCAACAACACAACAACAAAAAAGACTGATGCCAGACAAAATGTGCCCAACAATCTATCAAACCATTACATCCTCACACTTGGATAAATGTATAATGTGAACTTCCAATCCATAGTATCAGTGGATAAAATGCAATTATAACTGTGCATCCATATTCGACTCATTACAATGTAAACTCTGCCCATTTTTTGCTGTTGCCTATATTAAAGAATTAGCCCCTGCAATATCCTAGTATTCTCCACTGATTCTTTAACATCAGTGTGCACTGTACTTCAAACCAGCTACCCAAAGACCTATAGGTCTTGTGTTCAATTTATATTTGTGCAATTATTATAGAGATGAGCACTACCATGTCCATCATTTTTCATGTTTTGGACTTGTTTGGATCCATGACTATATCATTTTTTTCACTGCAGTTTTACAAATCCCCAGCCATAGTTTTTCTCAATGTCTGGGGCTTCAGGAAGTACCATCCCTATTTCTGATATAAAGAGATATATTTTCCATGTATCTTTAAGTTACAACTACATTTTCTCATCCCATTGCATGTACTTGAACCATGATTCATTTACTTGTTTCACAGACTTAATTCTGCAAAATTCAAATATACTATCTATACAACCTACAAATGTACTTTTCCAGTTGTGCCATTTCTTTCATTCTAACTTCCCGCTTCAGAACTAGAGATATTTTTCTCCATTTTCATATTGATGTTATCATCATCTCCACAATCTATCATTCCTCACTATTCTATTGTAGTGTCCCCAATTATGCTAGACCTGGATTTTATGTTTGTTGTCCAAAAAGGTGGTTTCTCTTTGTATCTCTTTGCTGTAGCTTACGACAGTTTGCATATATTTTAAAAGATAGGCATATTGTCAAACAGTTTGCATGTATTCCATTGCACAGAAAATAGAAGAAACATCCATGGCATCTTTATTATGAATGGTACTTCAAATCTCAGCAATACATAGTGTTCTAGTGGCTGTAACAACAGCTGCAAGTATCCCTAAACATATAGGTCCTAATGGCTGCAAAGGCAGCTCCAAAACTTTATTTGAACACACAGTAAAACAAACAAGAAACCTGGAAATCATGCCCCGTCACTTCTAACCGCATAACTCCTCCAATCAGCACTTTCTCTCTGCAGAACAATAGAATATCCACCCCCAAGGCTCCGCTGCCTATAAACCTCCAGATCGGCCTGTCCAAAAACCCCAGCAGCCAGCAAATGGAACCCTCTGTCAGCAGAATGGCACCTGCGGCCTGTCAATGCCCTCCTGTACTCGTCGTCTGCAGAAAATAAGGGTTTTGTCCCCCTCACAGAAACCCCAGCGGCCTCCTAAACCCAGGATCTGCAATCAACTGGTCAGACCAGCCCTCGATATCCCAAGACCTGCATTCAAATGGGCTGATCAGCCCTCAATATCCCTCCTCGATTCAGCAATGGGTGGGACAGCCCTCCAAATAAACTTAGCGAACCCTCCAAGGCCACGTCCCTGCACAAGAAAGGCAGATCGGCCTCTACAAATTCCTCCAAACCAATCGCTGTTCAACAATTTACAGATAAATCCCAAGAAATCCTCACAGCGTGCCCTCTCTTGGATCAGAACAGCCAAGTAATGGAACCTGAAGAAGATATGAGCAGATAGTTTGGGGAGATTGATCCAAGGTTGGGCTAGGCTGAGAACAAGGCACCACCGAACCCCAGCAGAACTCAAGGGTTTAACCAAACCCTCCAAAACCCTGAGGCAACAGCCTCTAAAGGCAGAAACAAGATGATCAAATCCAAAATCCGATGATGATAAATGAATCTCCCTCTCCTATATATACTTTTTGTTCCTTGCTTGACCCTCTTCTTTAAGGTAACTTGTCCCTTCCCTTAAGTTTGGTGGCCATAAAGTCACTTTATCTCCTTATTTGCCCAATGGCACCCTAAATTCAAAACGTTGCCTTCCATCAATAACTTGAGTCAACCCCACGGCTCCCTTTCTTTGGGGCTATAGCCTACAAGGAGCCCCCCCTAGACTATTTCGTCCTCCCTCCAACGAGGTCAAAAGGGAGGGGACATGACAGTCCTCCCTTCCCGAGATTGCTCGTCTTCAAGCAACCGCAAACTAGGATGCTGCAAAATATGCTCGCTCCCCCACAAGGCATCCTCTACTAGCCAATCTTTCCACCTGATACGGTACTCCTTAATCACTTTGCTCCTTAGTCTCCTCTCCCGGACATCCAAAATCCCCTCGAGAGTCAACAACATCCATCCCCTCTCCTCTAGTGGCAGTAATTCAATGGGAGTGGTAACCTGTGATCACCATGCCCTCTGGAAGCATGACACATGGTAAACACTGTGACGTTGGCTACCTTCTGTCAACTCCAACTCGTAAGCTACCTCTTCTCTCTAAATCACCTTGAAGGGACCAAAGAGGCATGGCCTCTTCCTCTTAGCACCACCTCTACTCCATGGAGACGGTCTAAATGGCTTCACCATCAAATACACCACATCTCCAATCTCAAATCTATGCTCCACCATGTCCTTGTCTACACACATGCTATGTCGATCCTAGGTGGTTTGTAAGTTATCATGAGTGGTATCACTACAATGCTTGTCCAAATGTAACCACTCAATCCATGACCTCACATAATCATGCAAATACCTCTCAGTTCGTCAGCGCACTACCATTGCCTGACCAACTGTTTGAAGGCAATCACTAATGTGGGGAGTCAATCCTATGCCTGTTGATCTGCTCAGCCTCTGCCAAGGAGATAGCTATGTCATTTGTGCTTCCCATGAGATCACCAAAAAGTGCCTAAGCTCTGTTGGTCGATCAATCAATATGCTCTACACCCTCAGTGGATCTATGATGCAGTTTGTCCATACGCTCCCCCATAGAATGGATGAAAATTGTATCAATCCTACCTGAAGAGTGTGCCCCGACCTGTTCAGCTGCCAAGCCATACACTCCCCCATATGTCCTGACAAAGCGTCCGTGAAGTCCCTCCATGCGAAACTCTCTCGGACCTGCTCATAACTAGTGAAATCATTGGGGTCCCAAACTACCATGTATGATGAGAAGCACCCTCTACTCATAGTACTAATCTGCCCTGTGCTCACATAAGAATTTTCCAAACTATCCCTGATGAGCCAAGCAATCATGAACTGTCGAGACCCGGTCAACTCCTCAAAAGACCGCACCCCAAGAGTAAATCCTAGAGAAAGCAAACTAGCCATCCCATATGTGTCAGTTGTCGAGTTGTCAACAACTGCAATTCCAGGGTCCTATGCCAATCACAAAGAGGAACCATCGTGTTGATGATGCATCCCTCCAATCATCATCGTCTGACCGTCGTGCTCAGACTGTTCCCTCCTCTCCTAGAACTCCCTATCATGGATCATACTCGACCTAGACATCTCTAATGAAATTATCATCTATCAATCCATGGCTATCCTCGATGAGGGAAAAGCAAAACTCCCCAACTCCCCTCATCTCATCCCCATCACGATGCGGATGTTGAATTTTTTATGCTTAGCTCAAGCACATGTAGTTTATTTCAATTTAGCATGAGATTGAACCATAAACAATGCAGCAATACAATATACAATAGTTACAGTAACCAAGATCACAAGAAGAATAACCATGCACAAGAACACAAGAAGTTATCCTGGGAAAACCCTTCTCAATCAAGCGAAAAACCCAGTAATCCTTTGCTATAGAGTCAAGAGAAGATCCCCCACACCATAAACCCTAGAGCACACAAGAGGGTGCTTCTATGACCTTGAAACTTGCGCCTAAGAGAAGTGCGCACTTCAGCCGTACAAGTAGCTTAAGAGAATGTTACAATGAAGTGTGTGAGAGTGATCCACAATGGGGATCTACTCTTATTTATACAAGACCTAACACAACAATAGGTGTGTCTATTGGCACAATAGGGCCGACTTCTATAACTCAATGATATAATTAATCTTTACACAAATATTAATTATCTTTACATGGTGGGGCCGACTTGTACCCTTTACACAATTAGGGTTACACAATAAATCTTACTCTTAG
>JASDQU010364516.1:0-11620 GCA_032191745.1 Picea mariana
GATATGGGTTTTCATTAGAAAATGTTTCTACTATGAGTGGATATATCACTAGTGTTAGGTCACATGGCCCTCATAACATTATGATTCCTTGTTTCCTCACATAGTTCCTACCATGTTTAAATTATTCCTACATATCCAACACAAAACCAATAAGTTGTCAATTTGAAGTTATATTATATGAATATAAATACCATCAATAAGATAAGCATTGAATAACTTTGGTCAATATGTTTGAAGTAATAAATGAGTATAATTTAATTAGTTCCCATCTAAGACCCTTTTATTTCTATAAATTAGACTTTATCATCCAAAATGAAGTATTCGTTATAACTATTACTTTAATCAAAGGGCCTCTACAATTGTAAAATACCACCAAAGTGGAAGACATTGGAAAAGACCACCAAAGTGGGAGACTGGTTCATTTTTGAGCAGTTTACTACACAAGTAGGTCACTCATGTCTTACACACAGATGTGACCAGGACTCATGACAATATGTAGGACATGTGAAGCATAGGGGGAGATTTACTTACCCGTTATCATTAGGTCTCACTAGATGGTTTCAAGATGTTTTTTGTCAACCTAGTCCAAATATAAATGACTCTTGGTAATGAATATTTCTTTCTCTTGTTATTAAATGAAGAACACAGAAAAATGCAAAACCAAGCATGAATTACATAATCATGTTAATCATTGAGTTTTTTAATGAAATTTTTGTTTGAGGCCATAACTAAGGGAGCATATACCATATCTTGGCCAGACTCACTAACCTAAGGAATCTTGATAGCTTGGCTAATGACCATTACAAATTACCTAAAATAGAATCAATCTATGAATAGATTGACTCATTATAGAAATATCAACATTAAAAAAGTAATATAGATTTTCTATTCATGGAAAATAACTTGAATCTTAGTGTTGATTCTTTTTGTAAATGTTTGCTAGCAAACACTTTGAACCTAATCAATATATGAATAGGTTGACTCATTATATAAATACCAACATTAACAAAGTAATATATATATTCTATTCATGGAAAATATCTTGAATATTAGTGTTGATTCTTAGTGTAAATGTTTGCTAGCAAACACTTTGAACCTAGTTTTTAAGGATTTTGTCACTTGTTATTACTTATTTTTAATAATATTTTTTTAAACTAGTGTACACTACGAAATTGTGTTAAAAAATGCGATGCACTCAAGAAATAATTGTTCCATACAATATAGATTTTTGTTCTTGAACTACAATCATACAATATGACACTAGATTATTCTTTGTTAAGTACAATGCCATATTCACTCTTTGCAATTCATGTCCATCTTACTCATGGTTGTTTATATTTTATAACAAAATGAATTCTACCTTTTTGCAAGATTGCTTTCAGCTCTTTTCCTTTTCATTTAAAGAGAAACAATGCCACAATACTAGTAAATTACACCAACACACAAAATTTTGTAAATATCAACATCCCAAAAAAAAAAAGTAAATATATTTGTATATACTACCAAAGATCTCAAATGATGAATAAATCCAAGGGATATAGGAAAGTGTCATAAGGTATTTACAAAACTAGTAAAAAGAGAGCTTCAAATGGAACTTTATGCCTTACTAGTCAATGGAATGGATATGTTATTATGTGTTGAATTGTGTAAGAAGTCAAATAGTTAATTAGGTCAGAGTGAGACTAAGTAGGAAGTTTTGTTGGGAAGTTCCACTAGGAGCTAATCGACCTAATATGAAAGTGATAATTTAGTGAACTATGCATAATTGACGTGAAGATCACATTGAGATAATTAATGGAAATAATGGATGCATGTTTCTAGAAGATGTCAACAAAAACCTAGAAGGTTCTAAAGAATGTTTATTGGTCAATTCTTCGTGTAGTATGGTCTATGAGTAGTTGAATGGTTGAGGACTAATTTTATTGGGGTTCTTGGTAGAATAGCACTCAACATTACCATGGAATAGATCAATCCTAATGGTTTATTTGAGGGTGCATATATTAACCTCAATGAATTGACAAAATGTACAAGGGATTACAAGATCAAAAGCAACATGTGTATGGTGCATCAAAAATAAGTATTGAAGCAATTCATTGTCATTAGGAAGTGGGCATCAAATGACAAGTAGAAGTTGAATTGAGTGTTCAAGTGGCATGTAAAGAAGAGGAACAATTGTAACTATCTCTTAGAGATGGGCCATAAGAATATGAATTGCTAGAGATTGAGAGAGGCAAGTAGAAGTTTGAAGATTACAATTGAGAAAGGATGCAATTATAGGTCTCTACAATTGTAAAAGACCACCAAAGTGGAAGACATTGAAAAAGACCAACAAAGTCAGAGACTGGTTACTTTTTGAGTAGTTTACTACACAAGTAGGTCACTCATGTCTTACACAAATCCAATAAGTTGTCAATTTGAAGTTATATTATATGAATATAATGAAGTATTCGTTATAACTATTAATTTAGTCAAAGGGTGTCTACAATTGTAAAAGACCACCAAAGTAGAAGACATTGAAAAAGACCACCAAAGTGGGAGACTGGTTCCTTTTTAAGCAATTTACTACACAAGTAGGTCACTCATGTCTTACATGAGAGATGTGACCAAGACTCATGACAATATGTAGGACATGTGAAGCATAGAGGGACATTTAATTACCCATTATCATTAGGTCTCACTAGATGGTTTCAAGATGTGTTTTGACAATCTAGTCCAAATATAAATGACTCTTGGCAATGAATATTTCTTTCTCTTGTTATGAAATGAAGAACACAGAAAAATGCAAAACTTGGTGTGAATTACATAATCATGTTAATCATTGAGTTTTTGAATGAAATTTTTTTTTGAGGCCATAACTAAGGGAAAATATATCATAGCTTGGCCCGACTCACTAACCTAAGGAATATTGATAGCTTGGCTAATTACCATTACATATTACCTAAAATGAAATCAATCTATGAATAGATTGACTCATTATATAAATACCAACATTAACAAAGTAATATAGATTTTCTATTCATGGCAAATATCTTGAATCTTAGTGTTGATTCTTAGTGTAAATGTTTGCTAGAAAACACTTTGAACCTAATCAATCTACGAATAGGTTGACTCATTATAGAAATACCAACATTAACAAAGTAATATAGTTTTTCTATTCAAGGAAAATATCTTGAATCTTAGTGTAAATGTTTGCTAGCAAACACTTTGAACCTAGTTTTTAAAGATTTTGTCACTTGTGATTACTTCTTTTTAATAATATTTTTCTAAGACTCTTGTACGCTACGAAATTGTGTTAAAAAATACGATCCACTCAAGAAATAATTGTTCCATATAGATTCTTGTTCTTGAGATACAATCATACAATATGACACTAGATTATTCTTTGTTAAGTACAATGTGATATTCACTCTTTGCAATTCGATTCCATCTTACTCATGGTTGTTTATATTTTATAAAAAAATGAATTCTACCTTTTTGCAAGATTTCTTTTAGCTATTTTCCTTTTCATTTAAAGAGCAACAATGCCACAATACTAGTAAATTACACCAACACACAAAATTTTGTAAATAGCAACATCCCTAAAAAAAAGTAAATATATTTGTATATACTACCAAACATCTCAAATGATGAATAAATCCAAGGGATATAGGAAAGTGTCATAAGGTATCTACAAAACTAGAAAAAATAGAGCTACAAATGGAACTTTATGCCTTACTAGTCAATGGAATGGATATGTTATTATGTGTTGAATGGTTAATGTAGATATGTGCTTGTGTCAAAAATATTCAAAATAGATTCTTGAAATTTATATGGAAAGGTGAAACTTATAAAATATATGGATTTTATAAGTTTATTTCATTCAATGTCAGAAGGCTCAAATACATTTCATGCAGAAAATAAAAAAAACCAGAAACTAATGACTTACTAGTCAATGGAATGGATATGTTATTATGTGTTAAATGGCTAATGTAGCTATGTGCTTGTGTCAAAAATATTCAAAATAGATTTTTGAAATTTATATGGAAAGGTGAAACTTATAAACTATATAAATTTTATAAGTTTATTTTATTCAAGTGTCAGAAGGCTCAAATACATTTGATGTAGAAAATAAAAAAACTAGAAGCTAATGACAGGATGCTTCTCTTATCATTTATATTTTGTGGCCATGGTTTTAGATTCTATGTTAATGCATGTTACTACTGCAGGGTTGGGTGTTTCTATTGAGTCTATTAGGCATAACTCCTTTGGCCGAACGTCTTGGTTTTTTGACAGAATGAGAGTCGGTGACCATATCCTTTTTAGTATGGGAATTATATTCTTTTAACTAAGGTTCTTAATTTTTTTATGATTTCTACAACATACCAAGATTGGTGATTGCACCACCTTATACACATTCTAATGTTTGTGTCATACAGGAAGTTACCATTTTACACTAGCCCTAGAGGTGTGTTCCTCTTTTGGTTTCTTATTCCTTTGTTTGATATATGGCAAGGAGAGTATGGGTAGTTTAAAGTCTCTAGTTCACGGTTATGTTTGATCTTATAGTTTGCTGACTCTAAATGAATGGACTGTGACTTGGCCGGCCCATGGCTTGGCCACACGGGCCGCCAAATTAACTAAAATTTAATTTAAAAATATAAATTAAATTTAAAAATATAAATTAAATTTAAAAATATAACTTAAAAATTAAAATTAAAATTATGGCCAGGGGCTACCAAATTAACTAAAATTTAATTTAAAAATATAAATTAAAAATTAAAATTAAGAACTAGAGAAATACCTGAAACTCATCGACCACCCACCAACACGACCTCGGTGCCAACCCTACGTCCGTCGACATGACCTCTGCACCAACACGAGCTCTACACCCACACTCACAAATGCTCACGACCTCTCACAAACGCTCACGACCTCTGCGCCCACACTCACAAACGCTCATGACCTTTGCGTCAACACGACCACCCACACTCATAAACACCCACAAAATTGGAAAAAAATTCCAATATCGACCTTTGGTTGATATATAAAAATTCTTTCGGCCGAAACATTCTTTCAGCCAAAAGATTGTTCGGCCGAATAATCTTTCGGTCGAAAACATATTGTTGGATGGAAAAAAACCGTCTGACCAAATTTTTACACGCAAATCAAGGGTGTCGTCACTGTACCGTCCAATTTGACGTTTCACTTTTCGGCCAAAAAAAATATCTTTCGGCCGAAAATTAATTTTAGTTCGACCGAAAAAATGTTTTTCAGAATTTTGGAGATTCGATTGTCACGAAAGTGTTACCCACCTTTGTGATTTCACCTAGGAGCATATTTGATATCATTCTAACCTATTTGATGTAGGGGCATTTTTCCTCCAAATTCAATCACATTTGACTAGGCCTAGGGGGTCTTTATTTTACTAAGGGAGTGGGTTCCCTAATTCTTAATTATCTGTCAATTCCTATGCTTTATTGGAATTATAGAAGATTGAATTAGTCTAGTTGGAATATATGTAATTGAGTTTGTTCTCGAGAGTTGTGAGGAATTAGGATAATATTTAGATATCATGAGGATTTTATATATCTAGAGAGATCCTATGAGTTGTTGTTGAGAATATTGAGGATCTAAAGGATCTTAGGGATTTGTGTGAGAGTTTTCAGAATATGAAATTGATTATGGTTTTAGATTCTTTTGTTTAAATGTTGTAATCCTAAGGGTGTATAGGTGTTGGCCATCCAATGAGGAAATTGGGCCAGACTCTTAGTGACTCTTAGCTTCCTTTTATTTCTGCGGGACCTCCTGGGTTTGGACCTCGAGAACAGGAGAAGATGTCTTCTCAGGTCCCTTCTCTTCATTGATATGCACAGGGGTCCCAAGAGATACCTTTGGGCTCTTATCATCATCATAGATTTTTATTAACTCGCGGAGGGGGTCTGATGCACTTGTTTCCATTGATACCCCGACTGTCTCTTGCTGAGCTGAAACACTTGTCAGTGATTCATCTAGTGGCGTTGTGAATTCAGGGTCATCTAACCCAATGATTTTGTCGACGTCTATCAGTTCAAGGATGCTTGGGCCTATCTAGCTTTCATCTGGGTTGTCGGCGGGGAGCGTTTGCATCCTGATGAGGTCTGGGTTATCTCGCATCAGATATATTATCCGTTGGGCCTGTTCATACTAGATTTATTCTCTCTCTTGCACATCTTGAGCCTCAAGGTGACTTCCATCCTGCAGTGAGGTTACCTGGGAAGTCTTTTTTGTTTCAGTCGCTACCTGGGGGCCTTCTGCTCCTTCGACTTCTATCATTTATTATCTTTCCCTGAGGTCCCCTTGATCCGATTGTTGAAGGATTGTTTCTTGTTCACATAGGCTCATGGCTTTGAACATGGTCATCTTAGGGTCTACCATCCTTGCCACCACTTCATCCCAATACTGAGCGTTTTATGTGAAGACCTCATCTTCAAACTTATTGTGGGCCTATGGCCAGCAAGACGACACTTGAGATGCATGTTTTAGGACTAAATATTTTGGGTCGTGTTTGCAAAAATGGTTAGTCTGGAATCAAAAATATAATTGACTCAATCCTTCTTGATTATCTTGGGTGGTGTCTTTTACTAGGTAGAAACCTATATCGAATCCATAAGGCATAAATGCCCGTTTCTTGTCCTTCACCAAGGAAGTTTTGTAGCCTTGTAGGATAGTCTAGTAGCATATCTCCCCTACCACCATTCAATCAGAAACATGAATGGGTAAAATATTTGGTGTCTCGGTGTTCCCAAAAACCGTGATATAGGTATCATGATTATACCAGTGACCAACCTTTGATATCATCTTTTTGGCCGCAACCGATAGTCTTGGACACTCTTTCTTGAAAAGAATGAAATGAATGCGGGTGATGAATTCATCGGAGATGAGGGAGTAGGTTTTTTTGTACCTATTCTCCCATAAGACATTGAAATATACCTAGATCGGGGGTTCTGAAATGTGCCAACTCAGGTTCTTTTTGACAAAAACATTATTGGCACAGATGACGTCCAATAGATAAGAAGCCATGTAGAAGGATCGAGTCTCTCCTTCTTTCAGCGTCTGAGCCTGTTGTATGAAAATACTCATCCATTTGGAAATGATGGAACCCCAGTTAAAACCTCTCCCAGAAATGGCTACAGTATAAGCTAGAGGAATCCAAGCCTCTAAAAACCTGGACCAATCTTTATCCCCATTCAACTGGCAGTTGAGGGCCATTAGATAGATATATGACTCCCTTAATTTGGTCGTTTGGTACCATTCGAAGGCCTGATTGGTGTACATTTTATCCTCTCACCACCATGAACCCATCACCCAGCCAGTGTCGTGATTCTTATAAAAGTTGATGACGAAATCGATGTTCAGTCACTCTTCCGAGTCTCTGAGCTTGTAATAATTCTACACCTCTACCCGAATGAAAACCCCATTACACTGGCCATTGTTGTCTTTGATCAAGCACTTCTGTGTGTCCATGTGGTTGATGATCCATTGTAGCAGTTCTATACAGGGGACATCAGGGTCATGCTTGCTACCATGTGTAGGTATGAAAATCAGATATTTGGAAAAACTTCATCTTTGAGCTTTCTCATTTCGGGGTCGCTGTGCGTGGTACACTCTGGAGATTATTCTTGGTTGATATTCTTGAAGAGTTATCCCCATTGCAGGAGTAATGCCTTTCCCCCTAGGTTTTATTATGTGTCTCCAAAGGTCGGAGGTTGAGTGAAAATATTCTTGGTGGATGTTCTGATGACTGGCTCCGGCCTTGGAGAAACTTCTAATTGTTTTGTTTTCCCTAGGGACAAGCCTTCTCCCACCTCTGGTTCCTTTATCTTAGGTTCTCTTGGCAATCACATAGTGTTTGGCTTTCTTGGAGGAATTTTTCTGGCAAATCGAAATGAAATATTTTAGGGCCTGTGTACAGGGAGATATTGGATATTAATGTATATCTGAAGTGAAAACATGGAGAATCCAGATTGGTACATACCTGTAGTGCTTGATAAAATTTATAGTTTTATACTCACGGGGGGCCTGGAAGATTTTGAATTGCTCGTTTTGCTCCTCTGGATGATCTGAAAATACTTTGCCCACAAAATGATCTTTTTAAACTTGGCTCAAGAAGTTTTAACAGGGAAAAAATTACTAGTCGTATCAGCCAATTAATTCGGGTGATGAGTGAAATTCAAATGAATCTATCATCGAATATCTGTAATTTAATTCATAGTGGGTTGGCGGCAGCGGTGTAGAGGATGATATGTTGTACTGGTAAATTTAAACGATCCTTTTGATTTGTGCACGAATTAATACTAATGTGAGATTTGGAATTAATTAGTCCCTTAAATTCTCTGGATTGCAACGTATCTAGAGCTAAAAAGTCCCATCATGTCTCTTTCCTAGTGGGTGGATCGGGGATTGGCAAGGTTTTAAGAATTTTTTCGTTGATATTCTTTTGTGAAAAGCCTCCGACGCCGATCGATTTTATCATATGGTGATGATGTGGCATTGCTGGCTCGGGATACATGACATTGGAGACCGGTGACTCAACTCGCGGGTAATGGTTGGACTCAGGATTTTATTCAAGTTGTGTGCTTTAAGTTAAACCTATGAATTTCGATGCCAAAAATATATTGGTCTCGAGGATCAGGGATAAACCTATCATGTAATTTCCTTTGGGTTAGCGTCCTCAAAACTCTCGATGCCGAAAACATTTTGGAAGTCAGAAATCAGAGAAAAGTTTTAGCGTAGTCTAGATGTTCTTCATACCCTCTCCTGTTCTGCATTCATTTGATATAGTTGAATTTTACTTTGGTAGAATTCCTTGACCGAGCGGGAGAGGAGGACATGTGTTGTTTGCAAACGTATGGGGTGATTAAGATGAAACTCACTAGATCTGTCTTTGAGGTGCATATAGTCCTTTCCATCTTTCCTTATTTCCCTTAAAGTCTTACCAGACCACTAAGAAAATAATTTTGACATTTCTCCAAAGTTGTTCAACTGTGCAGGTTAGATAGAGAGCTCTTTGAAACAATTTTAGGTTCCCCAACGCTTCTCATGTTTTTATCTGAGCGACAAGTTAGGAAGAGAGCTCGCCATGTCACACGATTTGAGGTCAACCATTGTCTCTCTAAACACAATCTTTGTTCACAATCGTTTTAGCTTCATTTATCAATTTCACAGTGAAAGACAGTGGTTTGTTTGCCAACTCTTCTACGGTCGTCTTCACGCATGCAAGGTGTAAATTCTAACCTTGTACAATATCTACTGCAAACTGATATTCAGAAAAGAACAGAAAAGATACAATGGCAAATACAAACATTACACAGAGATTTTTCACCTGGAAACCCAAACCAGGAAAACCAACATATATTATATTGATACACATTGCTTTACACTGTTTAAAATACAATATACATATAGGAGCCAACGACATCCAAAACCCTAACCCAATGACCTGGATTACTCTAAAACCCTAATTCCTTAACCGAAAATAGAAAACCATCGGCAAAAACCATGTGCCGATAAACCACCTAATATCATGTGGTCCCGGAAATATGTCGTCCCAGAAATATGTCGGCCCGGCGAAAATATGTCGGCCAGAAACCGACAAAAATATGTCGGCCCAAAAAAAAAAAAATTCGGGGGCATTGCCCCCGAACCCCCACGCAGGGGGCTCCGCCCCCCTGCACCCCCCGAGGGGGGGCCTACTCGTGCAAAGAATATAACACATACCCAACACAAGGCTTATTGCATTCTCGTAGAACCCTTCAGGAAGCGGCAACTCAGATTTCGTGCGAGTATTCACGGTGAATATCAACCAAACTTCCTTCTCTATGGGAAGTTGAACAACCTTCGTTCTCTAATGCCACAAAAAGGTCAATAGAACTTCAAAGGATGAGTACTTTCCTTGCAACATAAAGATGAGTCCTATGTAATAAAATGTACATTAATAAAATATGCAACATTCCAAGGAAATGGTTATTTAATAAAGTTTGTATACTTAAACGTAAAGAATATGGGTTTAAGAAATCCAAATGAATATGGAAACACAATGAAATTATTTATTACACTTGAAAAATAAATCACTCATTATATTTCATAGAAGTTTTATGTGATTCTAAGATATCGACATCATGTCTTCCCAATAGTTTTTTTTGTTTATAGTTTCATATGTAAAAAGATATAGGAAAATCAAAATTTTAACTAGGGTAACTTACCAAAATAAAATGGGATCTAATTTATTTCATTAATAATGTTAAAATCAAATTTTTAACAAGGGTAACTTACAAAAATAAAATTGGATCTAATTTATTTCATTAATAATGTTAAATGATTGCCTATTATTATTATTAGATTACTAGATGAATATTTAAATAATGTAAAAGGGAATCCTTTCATTGAGTTGATTGAGTTGAATGCATTGATTGATTATTGAGTGTATAAAAGGACGTGGAGACATGTCCATACCATTAAATCCATATAATTTTTATTCTTATGAAAAAAAATTGAATTTATTAGAGGTGGTTAAATTGAGTTTCATATTTTTTTAGAATTAAAAAAAATGTTATAAATTATCAAAAGATTTAGAATATTTTTTCAAAAAATGTAGAAACATGTCATCTAATATCACAATGTTAAGCCTTGAGTCAGTAATGAATTTTAACCATTTATGACAAATACATAAACTATGTGTTTAGATGGTTCTAAAATATCATAAGGTTGAAAGTCTTTGAGCAAATACATAGACATAACTAAAGCTTGAGACTTCGAGGAATATGCACTAGACCAATTCTATGGACTATGGAGTATGAAGAGGGACAATATTTTAAGTGGTATCAACTCGGAAAAATACAAGGATAAGGACATTAAGAAAATACAATTGAGTTTAGAATGAAGTACATCCAACTAGGTATCAACAAGTCTAATAGGAAGGTGATGATAAAGTACATCAATGAGTTGTTCAACCATACCATAAAGGAGGTGATCCTATTTGAGGTCAAGGTCCTTGATGAGGCATATAACAAAACCATGTATATTGAAGGAAAATGAGTTAGGAAATCCATGGACAGAACGAGCTCTTTCAAAAAAGAGGGAATAAATATCGAAGAGGGAAAAGTGAAGCAAAAGGGAAAGAATAATCTTTCCAATTCTAGATAGAAGAAGCACTTACAATGAAAAGAGAAGCAAAAGGGAAAGAATAAATTTTCCAATGCCACATAGAAGTGTTGGATCATGTTTTCATTGATGCCAATGGTTTGATTGATTGATGTCAAGTGATTGATTGATGTCAAAGGATTGATTGATTGATTATTGATGTAATATAATATGTATTGTCCTTGATGAGAATGCATAGATGAAGATGTATCAATGAGTTGTAATTGATACATGATGAAGATGGATCGATGTGGTTTCATTGGTATATGATGCATTGTTGGAAAAATGTATAGATGAGTCATCATTGTCTTATCATGATTGATAAGGTGCAATGGATGAACTCAAAAGTGGTCCCCTTATGGTGAAAGCCCTCACGGGAAGACACTTTGCAGATTGAGTTATCCTAGAAGAATGGTTGGAGAACCCATGCTCTCATTATTGTCTTATCATGATTGATAAGGTG
>JASDQU010364533.1:0-11631 GCA_032191745.1 Picea mariana
ACATCAAATAGTAACACATCATGTCATCTGTCAATCGCATCATAATCAGGTATAAATGGTCTAACATCATAAAAGTCCAGATCACTTGCGATCAAGTGTCCTTAAATAATAAGTTTTCTCAGTGCACCGGAGCAGGATGTGACAAAGGGGAAACAAAGTTTACTTAAAAGTGAAGTAAAAATGAAAGTGTATTAAATATAAATATGAATTTAATAAATAACAGAAGTTGAAAAGTTAGGTGGAAGTGGAATTTACGAAAAAGAAGAGAAAACATGAAAGTGGATTAAAGAAAAAGGTAAATGTGAAAGTGGAGCTTACATAAAAGTGAATTAAACATGAATATGGATTAAAAAGGGTAAAAATGAAAGTGCACATGGATTTACAAACAATGGTGGTATTTTACCCATGGTATCATAAAAGATGAATTAAAAATAAAGAAAGTGGGGAAATCAATTATTATTTAATAAAAGTAATGACTTTTCAAGTAAAGTTTATGAAAAAGTATAAATAAAGAAGAGGGTTATGAGAAAAAATGTGTGTGTGGCTGAAAATGTAATATTATTATGCATTCCATTTGAGGAGTGATGATTGAATATCAATCAAGGAGCGACGATTAAATATTGGAGAAGATCATATCTGGTGTTCTTGCAAATAGATATGGAGAAACAAAAATAAGTGAGTGATTTGGAAAAAGAAGAATCAATAACAAGTGTAGATATGAGGCAGAAGTAAGAGGATGTTGTGAAGGCTGAGAAAAAGAAGAAGTAGAAAGAAAATAGAATATTTGGAGAAGGAAAAAGTAAAAAGATTAGAGCATATCCAACGAAGGAAGAAGTAAAGAGGGAAGATAGTATTTTTTGAATACAAACGAAAAAAAGGTTAGTGCCTACAAACAACAAAGGGGATCAGTGTCTCTTATATGTTGATGCCTACAAATAATAGATGGGATCAATGTCTCTTGTATCTCGATACCTAAAAACAACAAAGGGGATTATTGTCTCTTGTATATTGGTGCCTACGAACATAAGTGGCAATTGTTGTCTCCAATAGGTTGCTTCCTACAAATATTTGTAACCATAGGTTGGTGTCTACAAATTAATAAAAATAAGTTTTTGTGGTTTTCTCCCACAAGGGTTTCCATGTTAAATATTGTGTCTACTAGTTATTATATTTATGTTATTTCATCATTATAGTTTATGATTGTTAAAAAGAAAAATATAGTCTTATATTGATTTTCCCCCCACCGTCTCAGTATAAGTGTGTTCTCAAATTTACCAACTCTAAGTCATGTGTGGCATAATGTGTTTCATGTTCCTTGAATTTTTAGGACTCATAACAAATTGCATGTCCATTTTTCATAAGTAATCCACCAATTCCTTCCTTCCATTCATCTATGCACACAATGAACTATTCATCTAGATCTACAAACTTTAAAATAGGTGCACTGGTTAGTAAATCCTTTAAAGGTTGTAAGTTTTCTTCACACTCGGAAATCTATTGAAATTTTGCTCCTTTATTTTGTAAATATGTTATTGGGTGTCCAATCTTGTATAATCCCACAATGAATTTCCTATAGTATCTAGCTAGACCAATAAATTATCTAACCTGTGAAATGTTTTTTGGGTTTGACCAATTCTTGATTTCCTCAGTCTTTTCTAGATCCACTGCTATGCCATCTTCTGAAACAATGTGACCCAAATAATGGATATGATTTTGATAAAATGTGAATTTTCTCAAATTTTCATACTATTGGTTCTCTCTCAACACTAGTAGAACCATCCTCAATTTTTTCTCATGCTACTCTTCTATATTATAATAGATAAGAATATAATCCAAGAATACAATGGAAAACTTGTCTAGGAAATCTATGAACACTACATTCATCAAACACATAAATGTAGTCAGTGGATTTGTCCACCCAAAAGGCACCACCACAAATTCATAGTGTCCATACCTTGTATGAAAGTTTTTTTTGCTAGTGTCTTTTTCTTTGATTATCACTTGATGAGATTTATACCTCAAGTCAATCTTGGATCACATTGTTTCACTATTTAGTTGATAAAAAATATCATAAATCCTTGGAAATGGATATTTATTCTTGACTATAACCTTGTTCAACTACCTCAAGTCAATGCATAACATAAATGTTCCATATATTTTCTTTAAAAAAACAATTGGGGCACCCCAAGGGGAAACACTTTGGCACATGTACCCTTTCTTTAACAACCCTTGTAGATGCATTTGAAACACTTTTGTCTCTAATGTGCTCATTTCGTAGGGAGTTTTGGACACTAGGGAAACTCCAAGCATTAATTCAATAAATAAATCTATATTCCTCTTTGGTTGAAATCCTAGAATCTCCTCAAATACATCTTCAAACTCTCTCAAGACTACATAATATGAAATACTTGTCTCTTTATCCATCATTGGCTCATCCATATGGAATGTATATATTTGAGACCTTTTTCTAAAAATTATTTTCAACTACAATGTTGAAATATCTCATATATATATAAACATTTTAATACCTTACATTGTCCTTGAAATCCCTTCCTCGTCAAGACATGTGAAAGCCTTTTTATAACAATCTAAAATAACAAGATTCTTTTCTAGCCAGTCCATACCAATGAAATAGTGATAAGACCCAAGCAATATGATGTTCAAATATTCCTTAGTGTTAATTCCATTCATGTTTATATTGAATTGTTTAACAAGATAATTAATTCTTCTCTTGGTTCCAATAGCTAGTTGAACTAACCAAGATTTTTCATGCTTAAAGTTTTTCAATTTAAATATTTCAACAAGATTTCAATTTATATAGGTATAACTAGCTCAAGAATCAATAAAAATAGTTATGGCATGATTGTCAATCTTACCTTCCACTTAAATGATGTGGGATTGATAGTATGATTTTCTATTTTCCAAGGCTCCATATATCCTTAGCATGCTTATTCCCACATCCTCTATTTTATTCTCTTATTTGATGCTACTCATAGTATTCATTTTTTATCCCTAGTGAGGAAAATATTTATACATGTGATCTCCTTCACATCCCCAAAACTTTATGGGTTGTCTTTTCCTCATTCCCAAGGAATACATCATTTTATGATCACCTTGAAATGGCTTCCCTTGTTGATGTGCTTGAGAACTATTCTTTATGAAAGGTGTCTTGAATTTTTTCTTTCTTTGATCCATCTTGCCTTTATTTTTATCATCCCATGTCTTTTAGAAAGATGGCCTTCCTCTGTTATGCTCATACAAATAATTTTCCTTTCTTATGAATACTTCTAAATTGTTGGTCTCATCAAACTGAATTTTATCCTTGTCGGAGGATGACAGTCCACTTAGGAACCTCTAAATTTAACATTCTCATGCCTGATGAACCTCAAATACATGAGACATTCCAAGAAATTTTTATGATATTCATCCATCGTCATGTTCCTAAGTTTGATTTCAAATAACTCTTGAATTTTCTTGTCATAATATTGATCTGACAAGTATTGCTATTGGAAATATTTCTTTAACTAATTCCAATAAATGCTTTTCTCATCAAGGTGCTTAACTTGCTTCAATTAATCCCACAACATTGATTCATTTCCATGAAGGTGAAAGGTTGCAATTTTGGCTTCTACATTTGATGAGTAATTATGCAACTAGAAATATTTTCTTATTCCCAACAACCATGCTTCTACATCTTCTCCTTTCTTGTTCTCTCCATCAAATGTTGGCGGCTTGATTTTCCTCAGCTCCCCTTGCAAGATATCTGACCCATGCCTCCTTCTCTAATATTTGACAGGAGATATACTTTGGTTTTTTGCTGACCTTGAACATGCGTATGCTCTCCTGGTTGAGTTACCTTGGGAATAATTATTAAAATTATTTCTAATACTCCTTGGCTGTCTAGATCCTCCATGATGATCTCTCCTATCATGAGTTCCATATGTTTCTAAATTCTGGCACTAGCTTCCTACTTTTTGCCCGAATATTTGATGACTTGATTCTACAGACTATTCAATATTTTTACTATCTCTTCCTGATATTTCATAATACTTCTATTAATTACCCTATAACTCTTTGCTTTTATTTGCATGCTTCTGAAAGTTACAAGATCATGTCATTCTCTTCTTCCATTAGATTTTGTCTCATCATTATCTATGATGACAGGATGACCTATGATATATTACCCATGGATATAATATCCCTGTGAATCTTTCGTAACTCCAATCCTCATATAGCAATTAAATTTTGATTTCTTGTATCTCTCATTCTGCAAGAATGTCCATGTAATAATTGTTGTTAGAATTAAGCATGTTGCAAAATATTTATGAATTAGATTATAGGTTATTGTTCAAATCAATTTATTAAGAACACAATTTACCAAATCATAATATGATTCCTTAACCAAATTTTTCTCTGAAACAACTTTCCAATGACTGTATTCATTCCTTAGTCTTAGTTCTAAGAAGAAAGTTACAACACCCACATGTTGCAGTTTTCACATTCTTACTACTATAGAATTACTTTATTATTTTTTAAGAAAATTTTATCATGCAATTAAAAATTATTGGCAGATATATGTTTTCTCCTCCTCAATACCTTTCCAATGACTATTCAATTTCTCAATTCTAATCTTTGAGATGAAAGTTATGGTCCAGAGAATTTTTTTATTCTTTTTCAAATTTTATCGTTGTATGCTACAAGTGTCTTCTTTATCCTTGAGAACATTTTTACATATGCATATCCAAAATATAGCTCTATGTATGATTTTGATGGATCATATGATTTCCATATACTACTTATGTTCTCCAAACTAACTTCTAAGTAAATATTTATTTCCTTTGGAAGTAAATTGGTCCCAAGATTTTACCTTAAGTGTTTCAATTGTAACTTTCTTATACGATCTCTATTTTTCACCTAGAGTAGCTTGTTGGATATCTCTCCCCAATTTATTTTATTTAAGTTTTATTAATAAAGTGTACCTTGGTAGAATCTATTCTTGTCAGTTTTTATTGCCTAAAGACATCATTTGGGGCCTCAAAATCACCATGCAAGTTAATGACTTTCAAAAACCCCAAAAACTCACAGAAATTGGATTGCTTTTAGTGTTTTAAAATTCCTTTAATCTGATCCATTGACCTCATATAAGAATAAATATGTACAATTCATCCAATCTCCATTGATAATCGAAGATTGGATATTTCTTATTTTAAACCAAACTTTTCCATCGATCTCCTTGATGCCTGATCATCGACCATCAACCATCAGTCATTTCTATTTGTAAACGCATATATTTCCCATGAATATCACTGATCTTATACCATTGGTGAATTCCTTTGAAGAACAACTTAGTTACAATTTCACCAAACCATGATCATCAACCATCGACCATCTCTTATCTGACATGTAAAACAAGATGACATGGCATGAAACATAGATTCTCATGTGGCATGATATATCATATCGAGGTGTCCACTTGGTTGACACGACATGACAAATTAGCATTTATGTGGAATGACACATCATAACCCTATTTTCCTTCATTGACAATCGACCATTTCTCTTGGAAAAACTTAAAAAAACCGCTAAATATGTCGATGCCTAATCATCAGTCATCAACAATCAGATATTTTCTTTAAACAAATTAATCCCCTCACAAATCCCATCCATCCCTGATCATAGAACATAGATGATCAAATATTTCTCTTAGATGAATCAAACTCGTCACCAAACTCATCGATTCAACCACCGACCATCAAAAAATTATTTTGGAAAACCTCAACACTTGGGAATTTTGGCCCAATTCCTCAATGAATCTATGTTTTGGCACAAACCCCCCTTCCCTCTCGAGGATTCGGTGACCTCCCGGTCTTTGATATTCAAATTCCTAAGCCAAATTATCTCTTTGGGCCTTCAAAATACCCAAAACAACTAATCCACACACAAGTCCCTCTGATGTTGCCTGCAAGTCTAGGTTACCCATGACGCTTCTCTTCAGCACTTGGAAACACCATCCTTGCAAGTGATATCCCCAAAATAGACTCTTCCTCTTATGTGACCACAAGCTGTGACTATGGGTCATCTCTCCTATAACTTTGAGATTTGGAAATTTTGCGACCTCTGCCTTTGTTTCCTTTCGATACACTTTCCTCTGAATTTGTGGATCTCTACAATGTGTCCCCCTGGATTTGACGGTCCATCTATACTCCAGGTTTTGTGACTTCATGAAATTTCTCCTACTCCACACGTAACTCCTCCGGACCTTAAATCCCATACTTTCTAATCCACTTCCATGTGTCTCCTCACAACCAACGATTAGTATTTGCTTCATGACTTCAAAACTTCGGCGATCTTGCTTCTCAACACTCTGAAATCTGAAGTGCTAAAACACTTCATGGATATCTTCCATGAATTTATCCCAGATATAATAGTCTGGAATTATCTCATTACCTCCTATATGGATCTTACTCGCTAACCTCAAGAAACCTTAGACGACTCCTTCCTTTGAATATTTCTTGCCGCTCTTCCTCTTGACCTTGTTCCTCCTTGAACTTTTTCCTCCTAAGAATTCTTTCTTCAACATAGTCAAATTTACGCTTGTGCATGCCTTGTGAAAGGTCCTCCTTCACAACACTCTAAACTTCTTTAGAATGACTGCTTTGATTCCCAACTAAGTATCAATTATGCACACACCTTTAGGCTATCTCTCCAGAACATTCTGAGTCAAAATAGACTCTATCAATGCACACCTTGCTAACACTATGCACGCCTTGCATACATAAGTTTCAAATTATCACTTCTAATCTTATGATTCAAAATAGAGTCTGTCAACACACTCCTTGCGGACGCTGTGCACACCTGAACTTGCTCATAGAAGAGAAACAATTGAAACTTATTTTAATCTTCACAGATTCATACATTCAACCATGTAAATGCATTCATAAACCCAACAACAAGAAATAACAGAGAGTTGAAAATAAACAGAAAGTCTACCATTCATTCATTCAAATAGAAACAACAACACTAGACATTTGGGACAATGCTCCTCTATTACCTTCATTCAACTGAGATATACATGTGTTCATAAATTTCTTCTCAGTATCTCTCAAATCTTAGCTACAATGGAAACAACTAACAAACAACTAGAATGCCAACAACAACTATCCACCTTCAACAACCTCATTTGGGCAACAATACATAGCTTTATACAAGAGGTCCCTTTGAGTCTTTCCCTCCACTACTTTAGATCTATCCTATCGAAATAAAAGATTTCAACTACTATAATTAATTACAATAAATATTTGTGACAGACAGATAAGAATGAACACATAGAATTTGTACTACATGCAACTTCGTTAAAATAAAATACATTCTCCAACGATCCCATGTGATCGTATAGATACAAAACATTAAATATGTTCATAAATTCCAATCGATTTCAAAATATTTGTGTGATACACCTCCCTTAAAACATAAATATTCCCTTCAAAATGTGCGTTAGGTGTTTAGTTGTCTTCCTCTTGTTCTTTGCTAGTGATGCTCCTGCATCATTTTTTTGATCTTCCATCTAAAATAGCCTTGCTTGTTTGTTTACTCAAACCTCCCAATAACCAAAAATTAATCCAGACCATCAATATTACAACCTTCTCAAACTTTGAAAACATTAGAAGTTTTTGAATTTATCAAAATGAATCTTGATCTTTGATCTTGAGATCAAACGTAATCTCGGACATCAATTCACTGAATTCTACCCAGTTCCCCAACGACCATTAAAAAACAAAATTTAACCTTGTAGGTTGAATTTAACTTTTTAACTCGACTGATTGATGACATTAAAATTTTTAGAAATTTATGAGGAAACTAAATCTCAAATTTTCCCATGAATTTGGGGATTTCATTAGGATTCTCTACCATTTTCCCTCAAATTCGTTCAGACTGAACTCTGCAGGAGAGAATTGACCCAAATTCACTCTGTTTCTTGGGACATATAGGTCCAATGTATAACTTAATCTCCAATACCACTCTCTAATGTACCCATCCCTGATTTGGGTCACATCACTAATTAAACGATCCTATAAAATTTCTACTACCAATTCTAAATGTGGAAATAACACATATCATGAAATTCAAGCTCATTGAGTTATCCATTATAAATAAAAAATTAAATTCAAATACTCTTACTGTGCACAACAAAAAACTAAATGCATACAACATCATTCAACTTTAAAATATATATTTGAATGCATCTTTCTTCTCACATCAAGAAATAATAAAAAAGGTAACTTACAGTAAATTGTGCAACAACTATATCAACATTTAATATGTATATAAAAAAATAAGAACACTTATTTTAAGAATATGTGCAACCCACTGTAGAGGATGAACATTTTTCCACACCGTAGACTTGGTGTTATAGTTCTCAACAACAATTCACCCTTGATTTGGGGCTATGAATCCACAAGAGACAGTGGTCCCTAAAGCTAGCTAATGTCACCCTCTCACAACAAAATATCACAACTAATTCTAGTCCACCAAATCTCTTCCCCACAACATTCACAACCCAAGGGATGAAATACCCCTTCATATATCATATTCCCTCGGGAATTTCCACTCCCATATAGAGTTTCTATCATAGGTTGGAGAGGTAATCTCTTAGCCGAGACCTAAGGGATTCTACAATTTCATCACAAATTCACCCAAAAGAATAACATGTGCTTCTCTTACTCCCAAGAATGTATCCTCTTTCTCAACAAAATTGTATTCCAAACAACTACCAAACGTTCCCACAAAAAATACCTTCAAGATTTAGCACTCATAACTTATTTTCTTCCAGAAACATCAATGTAGAAACAAAATCTCCATGCGAAAAGGTGCATCAGAAAATTATGCTCCCCTCCCCATACGAATTTCCCCTCTTTCTCTTTCTTTCTTGACTTGAAATATTCCCCAAGATGATATTACTCATTCCCCACTCTCTCAATACTTATGGGATGTGACTCTCACACCCACCCTCTTACATGAATTCAAATATAAGGCTCTAGAATACTCAAGAACTTATGGAAGGTTCATGGTAATGATAATTTAGAAAGAAGTTGTTTGGGTTTAATAAACATGTGTAAACTCTCCCCCACTTGGACCCCTTCCCTATCTTGTGGAAAATTATCCACCAAATATCCATCCATTTTCAATTAGTATATAGTTACACATTTTATTCATTATATTCAATTTACATGGTTTACATATTACTGTTGGAATATTGGTTGTTGTCACATATGTCAACCCTAGTCATGGGTTTTGGACCGCAAGATTCATAAAGGTATTTGGACATGAAGGAAAATGCACATGAATATACAAAACCCATGGATGGATAGTATACATCATGTTATTTCCAGTTGTATGTGGCACGTCACGAGGATCCTCATGGTTGAGGAGAAATGAATTTTTGAAGATGACAAAGCAAATTAAAGAAGGAAGTACATGTAGGCCATGAGGATAATTAAAGAAAAGAATTACAAAATAAGAAAGTGTTAGGTTGGCCCTGATGTTAAAAGAAATTGACATAAATGGTATAAATAAATATCATTATACATTCATTTGATACACAAGTCAAATTTGATAGGAAATCAAAAGTAAAGAAGGTCGGATTTCAAGGGAGGATGAAGTCTTTTGGTGGTGTGTTCTAAGGTATGTTATTTTCAGGTCATCTTACCATTTTTCTATTACTTTTTCTATAGAATGGTTCAGATGGTGAAATTTCTATGGTATTGAGAAGACATATCAAGGAACCTCTGGTAAAAGTTTCAGCTCTTGATTCTCTATAATTATGGAGATACACTCTGTGGAATATAGGGGTTTTGACCATCCTAAAGCTAGTCAATAAACAAGTATTCTAGGTAAAACTGTCATAACTTCTTCATCGAGAATCCAAATGATGTGGGACGAATTGCATTGGAAAGAGTACGGACTTTAGTTTATTTTTTTCAAGTTTCTGAATCATATTTTAAATATTGATTGTGGGGATTTATGTACAAGTTCGGTCTCCTAAATAAACCATAATTGAACAAGGTCTACCATTCTCTCTATAACTTCTTTTTGGGGAGGATTCAAGGAGTAAAACTTGGAGAAGTTTCAGAGAATAAACTAATTAATATTATCTATAGGATCATAGTATTCCAAGAATTGAATAATTGTAGAAATTGAAGAAGTCGCAGAAAGCATTATTAGGTTCTATGTGATGGTTGGTTGATGGTGATGATTTAATGTGAAGTTTTATTATCTCTTGTATATTCTTGGGTGAAATGAAGGGGAAAGGATGGGAAGTTCAACTCTCTCTTGATATTGGAGGACTATATCTTACTCTTGGAGGTATATCCCTCTATTTACACTTGGAAGTTGTAGCTACCTTTGGAATTCATTACTTCCCTTGAACAATAACTATTGATAATTTCTCATATATTGTGCATGGTGTATTGTGGTGTATTGGGGTAACTCTTATTCTATTATTCATTGCTCATTGGATATAATTTAATGGTTTAAGTATAATTTGAAAAATGTTTCAAATTGTACTTGATACTAATTCACCCCCCTCTCAGTATCAACAATTGGTATCAAAGCAGGTTGCCTTCATAACAGTTTAACCACTAGAAGGAAAATCCTGAGCAAAGATGGATGACCATGAGCACATTTCAAATGGGATTCAAAAATTTGATGGAAGAAATTATGCATATTGGAGTGATAGAGTGAAAAAATACCTAACATATTTGGGAGTAGACATGTGGTACTTAGTTGTAAATGGCTATGTAATCCCAAACAATGCTCCAACTGATCCAAATGAGAAGAATCTTATGAGTTGTAATTCAAAAGCCAGACATGTTATTCTAGTAGCATTGGCACCAACCATTGCTAGCAAAGTGATGGGATGTAGCACTGCTAAGGATGTATGGGACAAACTCAAGAGCATGTATGAAGGTGATCCAAAAGTTAAGTAGTTCAAGCTTCAACGACATAGAGCAGAATTTGAAAATTTGAAGATGAATGAAAAGGAAGATATTGCAACCTATTTTATTAGAGTTGATGAAGTTGTTAATTCTATCAGAGGATTAGGAGAAGATATCGATGAATCCTTGGTTGTACAAAAAGTGTTGAGATCACTTCTCTTGAAGTATGATGCTAAGGTCTCCACCATTGAAGAAACTGGGGACTTGACCAAAATGACAATGGATGAATTACATGGGTCTCTTATAGCATATGAAATGAGAACATGTATAGAAAGTGACCAACCAAATAATGAAGTAGCCTTTAAATCCATAAAGAAGAAAAAATACAAGGATAACGACCTTGATGAAGAAATAAAAAAAATTGTAAGAAGGTTCTAGAAGGGAAGTGGAACATACAAAGGTAAGTCTCCTCTCAAATGCTTTAACTATGGTATAATAGGACATATTGTTGAAAACTACTACTATAAAAAGAGAAGTCTCAACAATAAAAAGATCTTCTGCTCCAAGGATGAAGACATCTCCTCAGATGAGAGTGATGAAGAAGATAACGATGGAGGAGAAGTCCTCTTCGTAACCCAAGAAACCTAGGATGATGATCCCAAGAATTCTAAAGAAGAAGAAATCATTTGTGAAGAAT
>JASDQU010364535.1:0-11718 GCA_032191745.1 Picea mariana
GCATGCATGATAAAACCCTTAATGCTAGTCCGTAGGAGGGATTTCCCACCCACAACACTATCATTGACCTATATGAACTTTTATCAACATTAGGTGAGTCATCATCCTTGCTTAATTAGCATCCAGTAACCATAGTTGTACCCACAGGTTTAGAATCTTCCATTTGAAACCTTTTCAACATTTCTCTTAGATATTTTTCTTGAGAAAAAAACATTCCTTCAGACTTCTGAGTAATTTGTAGACCAAGAAAAAATGACATTTCCCCTATCATAGACATTTCAAACTCAGACTCCATGGCAGAAGCAAACCATTGTACCAATGAATAATTATTACATCTGAAGATGATGTCATCTACATAGACCAACATAATGAGCAAGTCATTACCCTCTATTTTGATATATAGAGTTTTTTCAAATGTTCGTCTCTTGAACCCTTTGTCTTAGAGATACTTATCCAGTCTGTAATAGCAGGCACAAGGAGCTTGTTTTAACCCATATAAGGCTTTCTTTAGCTTGCATACTAGGTCAGGATTATCTGTCAGTTAAAAACCCTTTGGTTGTTCCATATAAACTTCTTCTTTTAAATCTCCATTTAGAAATGCTGACTTAACATCCATTTGATAGACTTTAAACCTTGTATGACAAGCATAGGCAAGAAATATTCTGATCACTTCTAGTCTTGCTACTGGCGCAAATGTTTCATCAAAATCCAGTCCTTCTATTTGAGCATAGCCCTTATAGACCAATCTTTCTTTGTTCCTGAAAACTTGTCCCTTCTCATTCATTTTTTTTTTAAAGATCCATTTGGAACCAATGATATTTTTACCTTCATGTCTAGGAACCATCTCCCACGTATTGTTTTTCTCAATCTGATCAAGTTCATCATTCATGGCTTTAACCCAATGGTCATCTTTTCTAGCTTTATTAAAATTCTTTGGTTCCAATGTGGATATGAAGGCTATATGTGAGTGTTTGGTGTTTTTGATTATCTTTCTCTTGGTTTGTACACCTTTGTCTTTTTCACCAAATATTTGACTTGCAGGATGATTCTTTTGAGTGATTCTGGAGGAGGAATTTGATGCTGTCTGTTGATTTGAGTCTGTTTGAATATTTGCATCTTCATCTGGCTAAGATTTTTCTTATTTTGATTCTTGGACCTGTTCAGCTTCAACTTCATCTATATCCTTTGTTGTTGATTCAGTATTGTTCACCTCTCTTACTGGGATTCCTTCATCAACTTTTATGTCAGTACAGTCAACCAATCTATGCAACCTCTTATTATAGCATCTTTATCCTTTACTGTTTGTAGCATACCCTAAGAATATGCCTTCATCATCCCTGTCATTATACTTGCCAAGGTTTTCATCATTATTCTTTATGTAACACTTACTCCCAAAGACTTTGAAGTGTTTGATTGAAGCAGGTTTCCCATACCATAGTTCATAAGGTGTCTTGTCAGTGTGTGGTCCGAGGTGGGATTTGTTAAGAACATGGACTACTGTGTGTATTGCTTCTACCCAGTAGGTTTGACCAATGTTCTTCTCATTCATCATTGACCTGACCATTTGCTGCACTGTTCTATTTTGCCTCTCAACTACTCCATTTTGTTATGGAGTTCTTCGGATTGTGTATTCTCTCTTGATCCCATGTTTATCACATAATTCCTTGAACTCACTTGACATAAATTCACCTCCTTTGTCTGATCTTACTACCTTTAACCTCTTGTCTGTTTGATTCTTAGTTAAATCCTTAAATATTTTAAATTTCTCAAATGCTTTAGCTTTTTCCTTGAGAAAGGAAACCCAAGTAAGTCTAGAGTAATCATCAATGATCAGCATGAAGTAGTTTTCTTTCCCTGTGCCTTCCTGTCTTGTTGGTCCACATAAATCCATATGAACTAGTTGGAGTGGTTTCTTTGTTGAAGTAGAGCTCTTGGATATAAAATATGTCCTGGTTAGCTTTTCTACTTGGCAGGGTTTACACATAGAATCTTGTGGCTTTGATATTCTCAGAAGATCTTTTACTGCCTAAATATTTTTGAGCATGATTAAGTGGTCAAAGTTTAGATGTCAAAGTCTCCTATGCCATAACCAACTCTCATCATGTTTTCTTAGATGACACTCTTCTCTATCTTCTTTCAATACATATACATTATTTTCTGTCCTTATGTGCCTTTAGCCACCACTTGTCCTGAGTTTACAGACTTTATCTTGCAGTCCTTGGAAGTGAACACCACTTCACATCCTCTGTCACACATTTGAATTACACTGAGCAGATTATGTTTCAACCCATCTACAAACATAACATTCTGGGCTTTTCCTTTGCCATTACTTAGACTCACCATCCCTTTACCCTTGATTTTACCTAGAGCATCATTTCCAAAGGTTACGTTTCCTGATTTTCTTTCACTTAGAGATAGAAACTTACCTTTGTCTTCTGCCATATGTTTGGAGCAACCACTGTCAATATACGAGGGTTCTGTTGTCTTTGGGATGATAGCACTAGTCCACACTTGTCATTTTCTTTCATATTCCAAACCTTGACATTTTCAGCAGAGGGGTTCAAATCTGACTCGTAGTTCCTTAAGCAACAGTCTGCAACTTTATGTCCAAAATTATGGCAGGTGTAACATTCTGGTTCATTGAATAAAGTATCATAATGATTGTTATGCTTAACCTGTGTCCTTTTTCCATCCATCACATTATTTGCAGTCTGTGATTGTTTGTTACTTAGATGTCTCATTCTTTATTGCGACATATATCTATTCCTTGAATATTTTGATTGCTCATATTTAAATCTTAAAGAACAGTTTACAACTTTGTGACCAAAGTTAGAATAGAAATAACAATATTCATATAAAAATACTTTGTACTTGGAAAATGGATGTCTTCTTTGAGAAGGTCAATTTCTTCCATGTTGATGATTTCTTTGAACAGAGAGTACATTATTTATCTGATCTATAGTTTCAATTCTGGTACCTCTTTCATTACTCCTCCTGGGCAGCTGATTATCTTCTTTTGTTTCTGCAGGTTTTTTTTTGTCACTGGTGGTAGATTTGACAAACTTGATGGGTTATTTGTTGCTTGGCTGATCACTACTTGATCCCTCTTCATAAACCAGACCTATTTTCAGATTTGGGTTTCTTTGCTGATTCAAAATGGTGGCCAATTCTTCTGAGGCTTTGATACTTGACAGATTCTGATGATACAAGGCTTGAAACTTCTCCAACTCTTTCCTAGTTTTCATTACTTCCTTTTCCAGAGCTTCACATATTGCGTTCTTTTTTGATAACTGTTGTTTCAGAATGTCTTCGATTTTCTTTGCCTCTTCTAATTCCACTTTTAGTGGGACAAAGTCTTCATCAGTTTCTTTACTGCCTTTCTTGAACTGTATCAATAATCATTTTTGTTTTCTCTTCTTAATTCTGAGTCTGTCAATCTCTTCCAGTGTATTAATCAGTTCTCCTTCCATATCAACCACAACTTCTTCTTCATTAGCATCACTTCCTATGATTTTATTATCATAATATTCTTTGGCCATAAGCATGAATTCATTTAGTTTATCTTAAATAGAGGAGTCATTGTCTTCATCATCATTGTTTACACAAATATTTTCTTCTTAAAATTATTCTCTTTAAACAAATTTTTTTGTTTGTGCTTCTCCTCATCATCATATGTCTGATCCTTTCTATTGTGAGGAAATTTATTTGAAAAATGACCTATCTTACCACAGTTGAAACATTTGAAAGGCAGTTTACCTTTGTATTTTCCTGATCCCTTCTTCAGTCTTCTCACAAATTTTGCTTCAATTAATTCAAGCTCATAATTCTCATTCTTGTCTACTTTAAATGATGCTTCTTTGGAGTTGGGTTTATCCTTAACTATTCTCATTTCATATGCTTGATCCTTTCTTTTGTGAGGAAATTTATTTGAAAAATGACCTATCTTACCACAGTTGAAACATTTGAAAGGTAGTTTACCTTTGTATTTTCCTGATCCCTTCTTCAGTCTTCTCACAAATTTTGCTTCAATTTCATCAGGCTCATAATTCTCATTCTTGTCTATTTTAAATGATGCTTCTTTGGAGTTGGGTTTATCCTTAACTATTCTCATTTCATATGCAGTCAATGTTCCTAGAATTTGATCAAATGCCAAGGATTTTACATCATTAATTTCTTCTATAGCAGAGACCTTTGGGTTGAACCTATCTGGTAGAGATCTCAATTTTTTTTTAACTAAAGAGGGTTCCTCAATTTTTTCACCAAGTGCTTTCATTGAATTTACCAGTTCTTTAGCTCTCATAAAGTACTTTCCAACAGTTTCATCCTCTTTCATCTTCAACTGTTCAAACTGTACTCTGTAGGTTTGAAGCTTGGCATCCTTTACCTTCTCATTACCTTCATAACTGCCAATGCATTTGTCCCACATTTCTTTGGTAGTTTCTAAGTGCATAACTTTTACAAATTCTGCTTCTGCAAGCCCACTCAGGATAGCATTCACAGCCTTAGCATTGAAACTGAATTCTATCTTGTCATCCTTATTAGCTAGTACAATTGGCTTTACATAACCAGTCTCTACCACATCCCAAACATCTGCACCTAAAGCCATTATGAAGGTTCTAATTCTAACTTTCCAAAAGGCAAAGTTTGTTCCATTGAACATAGGGGCCTTATTGGTTGAAGTTCCTTCATGGCTTGACATGTTTAAGCTCTAGGATATACCCTTAGATAAAATGGGCCTGCTCTGATACCGATTGTTGGACAACTGAGAGGAGGGGGTGAATCAGTTGTCACTGTGCTTAAACAATTATATCCATTTAAAAACTCATTATAGAACTCTCAATGATGATCACAATAAATAAGAAGTAGAGTATTCAACATCAATCGCACACATGTATAATACAAAGACATATATTCCTGAGGAAACCCATAAAGGGTGAAAACCTCTTCTTCTTTATACGATAATTATTTTCTGTACATTATCATTTTTATGAGCACCAACTCATAATGAGGCTACCAACTCTGTTTTGCAAGCTGCTACTCGTTGAGAGAACCAACTCTCCGGTTTCTCTAGCACCCACTAGAAGGAAGTACTAACTCCCTGAATGTTCCAGCACCAACTGGATGGAAGCACCAACTTCCAGTCATACAAGCACCGACCTATATATTAGAGGACCAATGTTCTCCCTTACACCACCCTGCCACCCTGGTTTCTCTGGCTGAAACCAGATGGAGGCTATAACTCCTTGCATTCAAGAACCTTCTTGAAATTATGAGGACAACAGTCCTTCCTAGCACCTACCAACCACCCTGAAATATAAAACTTTACTTTCTGTGAATTTATTACAATGATTCAATAGTTGTTATTAGCTTACCGGGCTTATCCCTATTCTGCTATGATGATCTACTCTGCCTGCATCAGTGTCTTCCTACTTTCATCCTCTTTAGATTTTTGATCTTGTTCTCTGTCTTAGCATGAACACCTTGGATTTCTCTTCTTCTCATAGATATGCATCTCTGTTATTTTCTTCTTATGTTCTTTAGCTCCTGCACATCATGCTTCTACACGCATGCATCACTCAAAATAGCAGCAGGAAGATCTCTTCTCTGTTCTACATTTTTATAGTCTCTGTGCACCTTGTGCATGCTGCATGCGCTATCCCACTACATACACTTCACTGCGTTCATCATCACTGGCCCTTCTCCTGAGATCCTTTGGCTTTGCTGACTGTAGCAGTCTTCGACCCACTTCCATATTTTAGTCAACTCTATGATGGGTCTACACTCCCTTGGCAGTTGCCTCGAGACTCTTCTTCTTCTCTGTCGATCACCCTGAAGACTCTTCGAATTCTCTGGCAGATGCAATCACTTCCTTCTGGAAGTTACTGAGAAAATCTCTATGTGTTCATGTGTTTATCTCCTTCTGTCTTCCTGAGAAAAAATTTATAGTGGGTGTTTATCCTTTCTGGCTAATCCCTTTCCTTTCACATGTGGCCTAAGGTGATAACCAAACGCCTATTCAGAAAGTATTTCGTGATTTCGCAATCCCGGATATACAACTACGAGTTTCCTCACTCCACTTGTGAAAACTCCAAAATGGAGCCTAGATTTTCTGGCTCCTTCCCCTCACTCCCGTTGATAGGAATGCTAGCTGTGACCACAACCCCATTCGAAAGTGCATTTCGCAATTTCACACTTTCGAGATTCTCTTGTGAATCCATTGACTCCTCCAACTCTCGATACCTGAAATGGAGCCTAGCTATGCTAGCTCCTTCCACTCACATGACCATCGGCGGTGACCACAGCCTAATTCAATAATGCATTTCACAATTTCATGTTTCGGGGATTCTCCCGTGAGTCTCCTTGAATCCTTCCTCTAGAATTCTCGATATTCGAAATGGAGCCTAGAAGCTTGCACGCTCCTACCTTCACATGACCACTGGTAGTGACCATATCCTAATTCAAAAATGAATTTCACAATTTCACGTTTCGGGGATTCTGTGATGAGTCGTCTCGACTCTCCATGTTGCAAACTCCGAAACAGAGCTTGGATGCACTAACTCTGCTCTCCAACTCTCGATTATGTGACCACAAGATATGACCACTTGCTAATCATTTGAGCACTTCGCTCTTCACATCGACGGTCCACGATCTGTGGTGATCAAACGACTATCCGCCACCCTAGAACTTCAGCTTTCGGGACTTTGGGGGAGTGTTGATGCTAAAAATCCCAAAACTAAACTCCTAGAGTGACATCACTCTTGCTTCACTTGATGACGTGTCATGAGCCGAGTGGCTGCCACGTGTCACTTCTTGGATCGATGGTCCAAATTTGTCCTTGATCCAATCACTAAGATTGTATCATCATTTTGCGTTTTACGAGTTCGAGAGGTTAGTGAACCTCCTTCCTTTGACCTTTCAGTCAGTGAAATGCTAATCTTTAGCCACGTGTCCTTCTTGGATTGACGGTCTAGATTTGTACTCAATCCAATGGCTAAGATTATATCGTTATTTCATATTTCGGGAGTTGGAAGGATAGAGCACCTCGTTCCTTTGACCTTTCAATCAGCAAAATGTCAATCACTCGCTATGTGTCCTCTGGCTTCAACGACTAGGATCATTTCGTTATCTCGCATATCGTGAGTTTGAGGGGTTGGAGCACCTCCTTCCTTTGACTTTCTAGTCAACTAAACTCTGATTTGTGACCACGTGTCCTGCCTGAAGATGGACAGTCCTTCTGCTTTCAGGATTTTGTAAGCCCGCTTTTCCTTGCACTTTAAAGAACGTGCAGGTTCTCCTGGATCCAATGATGGTCGGACCCCACGCTTCGATCTAATGCCTGAGATTTGTCCTCTATCTGTGTGCTCCTCCTGTCTGGACTTACGATGTCTTCTGAGCCTGTTTTCCATCACTTTTCTTTCCATTGTTGTTCTTGCCATCAATGTCAAGCTCACTCCCAACTGTAAACTTGCCAACAATTTCCATTTGTTGTGGTTTACCCCATGCCATAGAGTGATTTTCCTCATAAAAACAACATTAACATCTTTCCCTTCATATTTTTAAGCATGTATGAATTGAAACCCAATATTTTCTCGATGGGGTAAGGCCCAATCCAGACTACAAATTTCATATGCATTGATGGATTTTCTTTTTCTTTGTTCTAGAGAAGCACCAATTCATCCCTTTTAAATTTCTTGATCATTGCACTCTGATCAAATTATTTTTTAACATTATGTTGCCTCTGTGATATTTTATGCAAAGCCTCACTTCTTTCTTCTTCTAACCTCAACAATTGATTCAATCTCTTTTGTAAAGGGGGAATGTCTTCGACGTCCACCATGTTAACTGCATAAGTCAAAGCATTTAATTCAAGGATGACCGACATTTTTGCTTCCTTTCCATAAAAAAACATGTAAGGAGACATCCCAATGCTATCTTTTAGATTCATTCTACTTTCCCATAAAGCATCTATCAATTTCAAGTGCCAATTTTTCTAATTTCGATCGATAGGTTTCTTTAGGATTTTAATCAACGTCTTATTTGTAGATTTGACAAGGTCATTCCCTTGTGGATAATAATTTGATGATTGTCCGATCACAATGTCATAATCTTCACAAAATTTTGTGAACTTTGATCCAATGAAAATTGAGACATTATCTGTAATGAGTTTCTCTAGAACACTAAATCTTGACAAGATGTTATCCTTGAGGGATCTAACCGATTCATTAGAGTTGGCCTTTTTCAATGCTATTGCTTCTTTCCATTTCATGAAGTAGTTCGTAGCAGTGAGAATATATGCGTTCCCCTTACTCGATTTGGGATTTATTGGCCCAATGACATCCGACCCTCATTGTGTGAATGGTTTTTCTATTGATACGGGTTGAAAAGGCATTGCAAACCTCTTCATCTTTCCTGAAAATTGTTGACAGGGGATGCATTTTCTTATCGTCACATATGAATCCTTGAAAATTGATGGCCAATAATATCCTACTCTTATTATTTTATGTGATGTAGCAGTAGGTGCAAAATGTCTTCCAAATATGCCTTCATGAAATGCTTGTATCAATTCTTGATCTCTCTTTTCATCAACGCACCTCAATAACATGCCATCATAATTCCTTCTGAACAATATTTCAACAATCAACACATATTGATTTGACTTCATGTTTAATTTCCTTCTTTTCTTTGGAGTCATGTCGATGGGAAATTGTCCAGATTTTAAATAAAATACGATGTCTTTGTACCACTCCGAGCTAGATATAGGTTTTCAGATTGAAATTGAAATCACTCCATTTAGAGCATCACTATCCACAATAATCTTGCACAATCCTTGCCCTTTAACTTCTTTCAGAGGCTTAATTTCAATTTCACATGAATTTTTTCCAGCCAAATTTCCCATTTCCCTTCTCTTAATTTCTGGTTCAAAAGCATCTTTACTGGAGAGGAAGAAACACATGCTATGACATGAGAATTCAAAATATAGGTCCAAAAATGTGCCACTGCTTTTACGAGAGACAAGGCTTGATTCTCCAATTCTGAGTATCTTAATTCATATTCATGGAGGGTCTTACTCATAAATCTAATTGGTAACTCTTCACCCTTAGGATTTCTTTGAGTAAGGGATGATGCTGCAACACTTTCTATAGAAAATGAATACATGATAAAGTCTCTTTGAAAATTTATACTAATGATGACTGATGCTGAAGTAATTTCCTTTTTGACGTTACTAAAGGATTATTGTGTATCTGAATTCCATTCAAAACTTTGATCCTTTTTCAACAATAAATTAATCGGTTTTACTATGCTCATGTATTCAGGAACAAATATCCATACAAAATTGATTTTGCCGAAAAATGGCTTTACTCCTTTCTTAGAGGATGGAGGATTGAGTTCATTGATAGCCTTCACCCTTTCTAGGTCAATATAAATTCCTTCTTTACAAAAAATATTCCCCAACAACTTTCCTTCAATTACAACAAACCAACATTTATTCGGATTCAAAGAAACTCCATATAATCTACATCTTTCAAATACTTCCCTCAGATGATGGATATGCTCATTTCTCGTCTTTGAATGGGTTGTTAGATCATCTTGTTTGTCCGCCATTAATTTTCCTATCAAAACTTAGAATGCGTGGTCCATAGCTCTCTGGAAAGTATCTCCAAAATTTTTCAAACCAAAAGGCATCTGAGAATATGCATATGTCTCCCAAGGTGTTATGAAAGCTGTCTTAGGTATGTCTTCCTCTGCAACTAAAACTTGATTGTATCTAGAAAAACCATCTAACATGGACATACAAGAAGATATAATTATGACTTTTTTTAATAAGGAATTCCATTTTAGCCAGAGGATAATTATATTTTCCACTTGATTTTTTGAGATCTCTAAAATACACACACATCCAAATCTCCCTAGTCGTTTCCTCACAACCACTAGATTTGAAATCTAGTCATAATTTCTGATGGGATATATTATTCCATCCTTCTTCAAGTTTTTCAAGTTTTCCAACTCGATCTTCACCAACATTTTTAACTTGGGATTCATCATTCTCATTTTCTTCTTAACATGCTTTCCTCCTTCTCTTAATGGAATGATATGGTGAAATATTGTTTTATCATAGGCTTTTAAATCATCATAACGCTAAGTGAAAACATCCAAATATTATTTGAACAGGGTGATATATTGATCAATTTATTCATATGTACAATCAACTCCTAGGTTTATGTACTTTGGGGAACTATCAGTCCCAATATCGACTTTCTTTGTTTCTTGAACTTTTCAGACTGATACTTCTTTCGTGAGACTTTTGGTATGATCATCTCTTGTAAAAAGAGATCCATACTAGACACAATTCTTTGGAATAGGGGCAATGTCATTATCTTCATCCTCATTTTCATTTTCTAGAAAATCCTTTAGGTCTTCATAATTTTCAAACACTTGGAGATACTCTTGGTTATTTGGTACTGAGGGTCGAAACACTCTTTTTACTTGAAGACATCTCACTCTGGATGTCATCTAGGTTTGATAATGAAGCGAGCAATGATAAATAATATTCCTTCTGATTTTTATCCCTTGGAATAAATTTGTTAAGCCCTAATATTGGCTCATTACCCCTTAATTGGGACATATTAGATTAGTAATGCTATTTTATTTATGTCGGCTTTAGGCCATTAGTTTTAATTTAGATTAGTAATGTTATTTTAATTATGTCAGCTTTAGGCCATTATTTGTAATTATATCTCCTAGTCTCCTATATATACCAAGAAGACATTTTCATTTTGAATCATCTTGGACTTGAACATTTAAGTGGGGTAAAGGAGGTTTCCCCCTTGAAGAGGCTTATTATCTAAAATTATCTCTTTTTCAAGGCGTTGAGTACTTTTCCTGAGGTTTTTCTATGCTATATTGATGTTTGGTTCTTAACATATGGTATCAGAGCTCAAGGTCTTGGGGTTTCGCTGCTACATCTGAGACACCGTGGAATTTTTAATATAACTATTTTTCTACAACGTTTTAGAAGGAACCGCTTGGTGGGTATTTAGAAGACAGATCAAGGTACGTTGGGTTCAAAATTCAGCTCCTGAGGCCTTATACTTTCGGAGATACAGCCTATACAAGATAGGGTTATAAAATCATCCTGAAATGAGCCATTGAGGCATTTTCGCTATAAAAACTTTTCTGTGACGTTTCAGACCCTGCCCTCTAGAGAACATTTACAGAAATTATTTTTCTATTTGTGGTAAAAAGTTCAGCTTCTGGGTCATCTTAAATTTGTAGATACACCTTGTGTAAGATAGGGTATCTGACTAGTCTTATTGGCTAGTCTCAAGAAGGTGTTCCAGGTAAAACAATCATAACTTCTTCCTAGAGTATCCAAATTGGGTGGAACTGGTTGAATTGGATCGTGGACAGTATGTAGTATTTTGGGTACGAGTTTCAGAATTTTATATCAATTATTTTGTGCGGGGTACACTATACAAGTGAGATCTCCTGGAAAGGCCAAAAATCAGCAAGTTGTGGGAAAGTTATCGTAAATTCCACTTGGAACATCCAATTTTGATCAGACCTGTGGCATTGCAGAGAAGAAATATCAGAGAACTACCTAAAGGAAAGTTTCATACCTAGAAGGGCCGAAACTTGGGAGATATAACAGAATAAATATTGTCTAGCAGAACCACCTCAAAATCAAGACTCAAAAGTGATATTTGGCCAACATGCCAC
>JASDQU010364537.1:0-11631 GCA_032191745.1 Picea mariana
TAGTAGCCCACACTGGGTGAACCACGTAAATCTGTGTCTCTCTTGTATTGTGTGTCTTCTGTGTTTTGTTTCTGCATTTGTTTTATTTTATTGCTCCGCGGTCCTGTTTTTCTAACAATATGGAACGCTCACAGAGGTCCAAAAGGATCTTAAATGATCAAGGAGATCTAAAAGGATCTATAAATGATCAAAATTTTATCATCTCAATTGTTGTCAAAAAAATATTTTATTGCATAGATATCAATGATAGCTTTCCAATGGCGCAAAAATCACCTCCAACGGAGTTTGTATGCAAACATTATGGTCGATCAAAGTTCTGGTCAACATGGAAAAAAGTAAAAGGTGACACATGTCACCAATGGAAGGGTGACACATGGCACCTCCATATAGGACTGTATGATTCTAACATGGTGACATGGCGTGGTGCCATGTGGCACATCATATAGTTGACTGAGCAGGTGACAAGGAGACCGTACATGCACAAGTGTACAAGTCATATTTTGGCACGTGGTATACAAGCATAGGTGGACTAATGAGAGGCTCCCACATGGTAGCCACCCATTGGCATTTTCTAGTTATGGTTTATCAAAAAATTTGGAGGTTGAACAGAGTCGAACCCCTGAACTCATACACATGATACCAATGTTGTTTACCATCGCACCATCAAGTTATTGCTTAGCCATGCATGGAGTCACAATTATTTAAGTTGTAATGTTGTATTATTTGGATGGGAAAATTCTGAGGGGAGAACCCCCCGACCTTGGTATATGTCTTGATTAGAAGCATACCCAGAGACGTAGCCCAAATTGGGTGAACTTCGTTAAAAAACTTGTGTACGTGATTTTGGTATTGTTGTTCGGTTTTCGTTCAGTTTTTGCAAGTTATTTGTCATTGAAGTGGATTTGGATAGATAAGTAAATTCACATGTATTTTGCAATTAGTCAAACGATCATTATTATTTCGAAATCAAGTTAGATGTTTATGTGAATTAATTAATAATTAGCATCTAAGGATTTTTCAGATCACAAACTCTCTTTCCCCTTCATCATGCACAACCCAAAGAAAGGAATCCCCTTCTTTACAATGTAGTCCCTCAATCTATTCCACTTCTTTTCAGGGCTCCAATATAGTCTAGCTAGGAAATCTCAATGATGAATTCTCTAGATATTCTCAGCTGTGGAAAATTTTCCCCAAATGCCAATGCTTCCATGCACTTGGACATCCTTACATTGCCAGTCTTCTCATACATCCAACTAGTAATTATTTTCTACCACATAAATGTTCTCTTCTCTCCAAGAAGCAAGAACAAGAATGAATGAGAGAGAAATAATGAGATAATCCCCCCTCAAAACCCATCAAAATATATGAAATACTCACAATGTGACATGTATCTTCCCCAATAAGCTCATGTAATTCATTTTCCCCACTAATTCAAAGATGGGTTTAATAAAATATATTAATTTTGTCTATCCCCTTTAGCTACCCCCTTCTCTTGTGGAATCATAGCCCCCTATAACTATGTCCTTGTTAGTTCACAACTAGTGATGTGATTTTAATATTAATATTCAAAATCTATACATTGCTAGGCTCTCCAGCATTTCCTCAACTAAAAACATACATTATTAATTTGGGGATCAAAATTGGGGTATTACATTCACCTCCCTCTAATTTTAGTAGTGTCCTCAGTGCAGATCACCATGCAGGTGTATAAATATTCAAAATTCAAAATAAATGTGGGTATGCCTCTTGCATTGCATCTTCTAGATCCCATGCCACTTCTTTATGGTTGTAGCATGTCCACTGAACATTTACCTTCCCTATGGTTTTGTTCTAGAGTGCCATGACATTTTTGTTTAGTATACACATTGGTTGTACTTGAAAGTCTCATTTTGGCTACACATGAATCAAAGTCCAATCAATGACATGGTTAGGATTATGTACATACTTTTTCAACAAAGATACATGAAATACATTATGCACATTCATGGAAGCAGATAACGCAATAATGTATGAAACTTGTCCTATAGTGTTTGATATCTCAAATGGACCACATAATCTAGCTACCAACTTAGTACATTTCCAAACTTCAATGAACTCTTCTTAGGCTTCACTTTAAAAAATGCATGCTCTCCCACTTTAAATTCTATGTCTGTCCTGCTCTTATTTACATAAATCTTCTACCTATCTTGTGTTGCCTTTAAATTCTACTTAATTTTAACAATCTTCTCTTCCATTTCCTTGAGTAATTATGGCCCAAGTATTACTATGTCTCCTGGGTTGTACTAAATCACTAGAGTATTGCATTTTCTACCATATAAAGCTTCAAATGGGCTCATTTACAAAGAAGCATGGTACCCATTGTTATAGGAAAATTCAACCAAATGCAAATAATCTTCCCACTTGGATGGTGTATCCATCACATACAACCTTAACATATCTTCAATCACTTGGTTGAATCTCTTTGGCTGCCCATCTGTATGTGGATGATATGTTGTGATAAAGTTCATATTTGTACCAAATACTTTAAATAACCATCTTCAAAAGTTTGAAGTAAAATTCAAATCTCTATTTGAACCAATTGTGTTAGATAATCCATGCAACTTAGAAATTTATTTCATGTATATCTCTGCAATGTTAGCTTCCTTATGAGTCATCTTTATTGGAATAAAATGTGCAACATTTGTGAGCTTCTCCACTACCACCATTATTGAATCATGTTGCCTTGTTATCCTGGGCAATTTAGTAATAAAACAAATTCTTACCACTTTCCATTTCCACTCTGGAATCGACAATGGTTGTAGAAAACCCACTGGATGTCTATGTTCATCCTTCACTCTTTGAAATGCTATGCACCTGGAAATCTAATCAACCACATCCTTTTTCATTCCTAGCCAAAAGTATTTTCTTCTCATTGTTGCAATTGTTTTCTAGTAACCAAGATGTATGACTTATGGAATATTATGCATTTATTTTAACACAAGCTTCCTTAATTCCTTGACATTGGGAACAAACTCGAATTTTATGCATAAGTATTCCATATTCTATCAGCTTACATTCTTTAAATTTTTGTTGTAAATATTATTATTGTAAGTTTTTTTTACCTATAGATAAATTTGGTATATGTTAACAACCTCTAAAATTATGTTCTTTAAATATGAGGTATGCACACTAATGGTTGTAGCATCCATGATATGTACCCTTCTGTTGAGTGCATCAACAAATTTATTTTATTTTCCTTTAATATACTTTATGTCAAATTCATACTCACTCAAAACTTCTATCCATCTTGGTTGCCTATCATTAAGTTGGTTGTTCAAACAAATATTTCATACCATTATAGTTTGTGCTCAATTCAAATTTCTTTCCCATCAAATAATTCATCCACATTTTCAATGCATGTAATATGGCTGCAAGATCAAAATAATATGTGCCATAGTTACTCTCTTGTTCTTTAATATTTCTTGACTCATAATTAATGACATGTCCTTTTTGAGTAAGGACTCCACCAAGTCCTTCCTTGTTTGCATATGTGCATACCACAAAATTTTCATTTGAATCTGCAATCTTCAAAATAGGTGCACTAGTAAGTAATTCCTTCAATCTATGAAAATTTTCTTCTCACTCCATTGTCCATTCTTAGTTCCCTTCTTTTGTAAATAAGTGATGGGATGAGAAATCCTTGAGAAACTTGTTATAAACCTCATGTATTATCCAATCTTCTTTGGATCCACTACAATTCCTTACCTTGAAATGATATACCCCAAATAGTGGATCTTCTCTTGATAAAAAATAACACTTCCTCAACTTGGAATACTGTGATGCTCCCTCAGAACTTGTAGAACCAATCTCAAATGATGTTCTTGTTCTTCCTCTAACTTGGAATAGATAAGTATGTCATCTATCAATACAATGACAAACTTATCTAGGTACTTTTTGCATATACCATTCATTGAGCACATAAAGACAACCATTGCATTGGTTAATCCAAATAACACCACTACAAATTCATAATACCCATACCTTGTTATAAAAGTGTCTTACTGATGTCTTATTCCTTGATTCTCACTTGATGATATCCTGAACTCAAGTCTATTTTTGAAAATATCCTTACTCGTCTTCGCTGATCAAAGAGGTCATCAATTATGGGTAGAGGGTATTTATTCTTCACAATGGATTTATTCAACTGTGTAAAGTAAATACATGACCTCAATGTTCCATCCTTCTTTTTCACAAAAAGTATGGGGGCTCCCCTATGTGATACACTTGGGCGTATGTATCCTTTCTTCAACAACTCTTCTAACTATATGTGTAATTCCTTTAATTCTGGTGTGCTCGTCCTGTAAGGAGTTTTTGAGACTGGGGATACTCTAGGAACTAAGTCAATAAAGAATTACATCTCCCTTTTTGATGGAAAACCCAATATTTCTTCAAATACATTTTCAAACTCTTGCAACACCAAAAAATATTCAAGACATGGCCCTTTGGTATTTTCTGGATCTTCCACATGAGATTCATATAATGACATCCTTTCAGGAAACTTCTCTTCAAATGTAAGGATGAAATCTCTCTTATAGAAATGAGTCTCGGAATTCCTTCCACATTGCTCTGCTTTCCTTCTTCATCAACACATGTGAAAGTCTTGTTGTGGCAATCTAGGATAGTGATCTGAAAATTAACTTGATCTAAAATTCAATATCTTTAACCATTATTTGCATCTCAATTTTTAACTGTTAACCACCTTTGTAATGCAAAATTAAAGAACATCCATCAAGCACATGAGCACATCAACATGTAAGCAAACCATCCATGAACAAGAATTGGTAACGGAGTTCACCAGACACCCTGGCTATGTCTTCGGGCCACTTTCCAAATGGGAAGGCCGATATATTAAGTATTCAAATGCTTACAAAGTGAATTCATAATTTTGTCTGTCATATACAGTAACAGACTTCAACAACAGTTGCAAGATGAAATTCTGAGACTTTAAAGTATGAACATGAATACCTTTATGTGTATCTGAAAGATTCTGTGAGCACTTTTCTGTCTGGATGCCTAAATGAAAAAACTGAAGCTGGATCTGTAATCCTTGCAAAAAACCGAGACTTTTGAGTATAAACTCGATATATTTCAGAACTGGACTCAGAATGCCCTTCTTAGCAGAACTCCCAAAATCTGCCTTTGATCTGTACAATTAGTATGGCCTCAAGATGCATGCAAAACCACCTCGATCACTGTGAAAAACCACCTCGATTTTCATACCAGTCTCTGTCTGCATCAAAACTCCCCCTTCGGGATCCATGCCCATGGCTCATTTAAATAATGGGAAAAACCCAAAAGGGGGACGTGGGCCATAGGCCACGCGCCCACCCAAATCCCACCAAATTCGGCAATTTTTAAGGTTGTTTCGCCACCTATCGCCATGTCTCATGGTGGTGGCGTGTTGGTAGCCATGGTAGTTAGGGGGCGAGAGTCCCGAGGTCAAACCCACGGGCTTCTCCTCCCACCGCATATGTGACATGGTATGGCGCGATTATGGTTTGGATATATGTTTTGACATTGGATATAAGTTATGGTTTGGCACATTTATAACATATGGTTGGTTTAATATATGGTTGGTCTTAATATATGATTGGTCTTTGGTTTATGGCAAAGCTTGTGGAGGCATATGGTAAGGTTTCAATCTAACACTTAGATACCAAGGGGGGGCCTCGGTGTTGGCAAGGTTGAGGGCTAAGCCCTTGACCATCCCCATTTTTCCCAACCATAGGGTCATGGTGGCCTTATCCTAAGGTCTTGGGTTCAATTCCCATAGCCCCAAATTACATTTTTTTTAACCATTTCCAACCATTTTTCACCATTTTAACCATCTTTGACGAAACTTCAACTGCTGATATCTTCGTCATCTGGAGGTCGTTTTTCCTGAAACGAACGTCACTTGAAAGCTGTTGATGAGCTCTTCCACTTTGTAAGCTTTACTTTTCATTTTGAATACTTTAAATCTATCGAATTTTGAGATGATCCACCTGGATCAGATAGCATGATGTTTGTCTAACCGGTTCATTCCAATTAGGTTATCATAAGATGTCAATGGTATGATATTCATATCAACATATGTCTTCACCTTATTCAGATCTATTGGACAAATTTTGACAGTCTCACTGATCCTTCTTTTGGTTCCAGTGGCTCGTTGAACCGACCATGACCTTTCAAGCTTATCTTTTCATCAAATGTGATATCTCCACTAATTTAGGATTAATGTAACTATGAATTTCTCCTGAATCAATCCAAAAATAAATAGGTTAATTTGTAATATTACCTTCCACCTCAATCATATGGGACTAATGATATGTTTTTCGATCCTCCAGGGTTGCATATATCCTTGAATATTTATGCCCATGTCTTCCACTATAGTAGCCTATTGAATGTTGTGCAACACCCTCATTTTTCATCTCTATGAGGGTAATATTTCTACATGTGATCTTCTTTAAATCCCCAACATTTGAGTGGTGGTATTCCCCTTTTCTCCAAGAAGTTTGCCAATTTGGATTCATCCTAAGCACACTGATTTTGCAGATATATTTCAGGATTGTTTCTCTTGAATGGAGGTTTGAATCCCTTTTTTCTCTTATATGATTTATCCTTCTTCTTATCCTTCAAATATTTTTGAAAAGTCTCTATGCATTTGATTTTCTCACACATGTACTTGACCTTTCTAATGGTCTCTGCTAGAGTCTTGGGTTCATCAAACTAAATTTTGTCTTTGTAAAAAGATGGCAATCCACTTAAGAACCTATGATTTTTTATCTTCTCCTCTTTGATAAATCCCACATATCTCAATACCTCCAAGAACTTCTTTTCATATTCCTCCATAGTCATGTTTCCCGACTTGAGTTCAAATAACTCTTGCCTCTTCTTCTCATAGTAGTGCTCTGAGAGATATTGTTGCTAACAATATTTCTTGAACTACTTCCAATAAATCATTTTCTCATCAATGTGCTTGACTTGCTTCAGTTGGTCCCACCACATAGAGGTTTTTCCTTGTAGATTATATATGGCAATCCTGACTTCTAGATTAGATGAGTAACTATGTAACTGAAAATATTTTCCGATCCCAAGCAACAAGGTTTCAACATCGTCTCCCCTTTTGTTTTCACCATCAAAGGTTGGTGGCTTAAGCTTCCTAAGATCACCTTGCAAATTGTCCAATTCATATCTTCTTCTTTGATTCCCAACATGGGATGCTTCAACGTTTCTCCTTAATTCTTCAAATGCATAAAATGTATGTTGAGTGTAGAGACACTTCATTTTAGATAATGTTTTACTATTTTTATTTTTCTTTTTCTTTGATTTTCACAATGTTTGTCATCATTTTCTAACATTTTTTTGAACCTCATCATGTTGTAGACATTCAATACTGAGAAAAAAAAAATATCTATGTTTATTTTAATCTTTGATTATTTAGGTAAATAAGAGATAACATGGATTGGATTTGGATACCAATAGAGCAAAACAATGACAATGACACCTATTCTCCTCTAATAGCCATTGATATTTTTTTTAAGGATGGTACACATTTCAAAATATTATCTATGGAAGAATATTTGACTTTGTTTGAAGTTAGAAGATAACTTGAATTTGAAGAAGAATCAAGCCCAGAGGATTACTTCTATTTTATTTACAACAAAGAAAAGGTGATGAAATTTTATATATATTTTTATGTTTATTCATTTTATAAACACAATTTTTTACATATTAATTATTCATCTTGGTATATTGGTAAACGGGGAGAGGATCATCATGTGAAAAAGTTGCATTCATTCCATACATTAGAAATTTGAATAACATGACATAGGTGAAACTTCTCCAACCATACATTATGAAAATATTATAATATTAGTTATGATCTCTATATTTTAAAACTAACTTTGAAATTTCCTACTTATTTCTTTTGGCATGAAAAATGTGTGTAATGTTTTTCATAGAGCCTTTTTAAATAGTTTGTATTATTTATTATGCGTTCCTATGAATATTTTACTAAAAGTGCATTCATATTGAACCTTGATAGTTTTTCTTTTCTAGTGATGCTTTATGTTTTTTGAATTATGCTTGAGTTCTAGTTAGCTTGAAGCCTATGTGATTATTAATTAAGATTGATATTCTTCATATTTTCATACAATCTTGGTTGATAATAATCCTTTGATTAGTCAAATTTGAGCAACGAAAAAATTCAAGCACCATGAAAACTTAGTGGCACATCACTTTGAAGCAACATGTATTATGCCAGGTCAATATTTGATTAGATTCAAGTGTTAAAAACAAATTTTAACTCAATCTCTTTTCATCACATATACAGGAAAATAAATGGAAAAGCCGATAGAATTTCAAAGGTTGGTCCACAGCTAGAGAATGGACAAATGGCATATTCAAGAGCTTAAGGATGGAAAGCACTTTGAATATTTTCATCTCACTTTTTTTTGATTTTGGATGGAGTTTATAGTGTTGTTGATGCATCAAAGGTCTAGGAGGGTTACTAGTTTATTTTGATTGTCTAGAAAATTAGCACGTGTTTTTGACAAATCTGTGTATAGAAATCTAGGTGTTATTCAGAGAGAGGTTTTTTGCTCCCTTATGAAATCTAACATAAGGGATATTATGCATTGTTAAGCAAATTATAAAGGAGAAGTTATTATTTTCCTTTCTTTTACAAAATGTAATTTTAACTTACTATGAATAAAATTAAAGTTTTTTTCCAAGAAAAAAAAAATGTATGTTCTACCCCAAGTTATCTATATGTTTCCTTAAATTATAACATTGTCATGCAATCCAATTAGTAAGCCTATGTTTGAACCGTAATGAATTTATATGAAGCATTGTAACAAAAATGAGTTTGTAGAATATTGATAGGCACTTATTTGGATTGATAGTTTTTTTTGAAACCTTCAAATCATGTATTCCCTTGCACTACTTTTTCCATGTTCCCATCATAATTATAAAAGATTTTTTTATAAGAAAACAATATAGCCTAATGTGACATGCCTCTTGGGATAGTTTCCAAAAGTTAAATTTTTACCCTTGTCGGTCTTGATCTTTCATAGAAAGGGAGAAAACGTATAAGGCCTTGCAATGATAAAATTCCATGTTATTATTGATATTTAGGTGACTAATTGCACATTCCACATGCCATAACTTCCACGTGGAATGTGCAAGTAGTCACCTAAATATCAATAATAACATGAGATTAGGAATGAATGATTATTAAACTTGTAGGTTAATGGTGGTGAATCTGGAATGTAATGCATGTGGGTTGAAATATAATGATTTATGCAAAGAGGTCAATAGAGTATAAAAATATCATGCATTATACTCTTATTATATTCTGTATAAGGAGGCCCAAAAGTAGATACTTGGTTGTTTGGCTACACAGCCTGTTGCAGATTGTCCATTTCAATAGAACTTCACATATCCATTTTTTTAATAAAAATGAAAAAAAAACATGTTAATGTTATCTTTCTGACTTAATTTTTAATATTTTTATTGGTTTCTAAATAGTGACTAACATGCATAAATTAGAGGGGAGGCAGGTGTGGGAGGGGTTCTCACTAGCCCTAGAGGTATAATGATGGATACGTATTCTTGGAACCTAGGCTTAAACACAAATAACGTGGCAAAGGCATATGCATTCCTTAAAGGCATACAAATCGCAAAAGGTCGCCATATAAAGAAAATAACTGTCGTAGGAGATTCCAAATTAATCACCAGTTATCTCGTCCATAACAACAATCCAAAGAATTTTGTACTTAAAAGAATCATAGAAAGAATCAGAAACACCATAAAAGAAATGAACATCTATTTCTACCACACCCGTTGTGTCAACAACGGGAAAGCTAATGATCAGGCAAACAAGGCAAACAACAAAGGTAATGGCAATTTGGAAATCAATGGAAGGTCCATGCTTCTCGTCCCCCCTGTAATCTATTGATACAGCTCATGCAAAGAGGACGAAAGCACCATGCACTCCAACACAACAATTGACATGGGATAGCCCCTGAAAATCACGGGAAGACAGGGTACAAAGGAAAATCCAAAAATAGCGTCCATGGCACTTGGATTAAGATAGATTTGGCTCACATACGAAGCAATAGACAAATCCCTTGTGGGAACATGTCAGCGCGATCATCAACACTGAGTGACCCCCACATTTGCTCATCAAATATGCTCATGCAACCGATCAGGGACAAGACAAAAATGAGAATCCAGGGCGTGTGGAACATAATTTAGCAACACCTAAAGCCACAGAACATTCACCTTTAACGAGCTAAGAAGGACTCCACATGGTAATGCCAGCAGAAACAGAGCTCGACTCGTTATTTAGTAACATACAGAAGGCAAAGCATAGCATTCAATTTGGCTTGTTACATGAATCACTCTATCCCTTCTATTCAAGGAATTCCATACAGGCACACATGTAAAGACTCAAAGCGATCCACCTCTCAGGTTTGTGGGATGGTCAGAGGAAGGCAAGAAGATTGTAGCAAGGGAATCCATCGACTACGAACATCCCAGAGGAACAGGACAAAGCGGCACTCCATGTCGAGCTTACAACACCATCAAGGAACAAGAAGGGTCAACGTAGCAAACAAGACTTGTATCTTTCAACCGGTCACCAAAGTCACGGTAAGAATGGATCATCGTCGAACCCAGGAAGAAAGAGAGGAGAAAACGGTGGGAGATAACTTCCTCACCACCCAGTACCTGGTGATGCGCTTAGACTCCCACAACGCCACCCTGAATTTCACCCTGGAAACACTCTCAAATCATCGTGCATTGATCAGTCAACTACAGGACGAAGTGGACTTTTTGAGAAGCCAAGGGGAAAAGTTAGAGAAAGAAGAAGGAAACAGATTCCAGGAGGTGGAAGGACAAAGCAACAACTTTGAAGGCAATGAAGGGGAGAACAGAGCAACCCCGACCCTCCTTGATCTGAACGTCCCACTGGAGCATCATAACGAAGACAATCCACTGCCTACAATAGAGAAAATGAAGGAGTAAGTAAGGTTTCTAGTAAATTTGTGTATCTAGTGAAAAGCCATGGTGTAGGCTACAAGCAGTAGCTAGACTAGCAAGTCCTGATTAAATAAGCAGTCTCAATTTCTGGGGAACAAGTTTTAGTAGAACAATATTGTAATCAGGATAATGGGTCCTTGACTCTGGTCTCACCCCCCTTTTTTTGTACACTAGCGACCTCAGTCGCACCTTATATATATAAATCCTATTTCTGTTTTTGTAAAAAAAAAACATGCATAAATTAGAAAATTCAAGTTCCAAGTTTCTTATGAAAATTGTGAATTACAATTTTTTTTTATGTAAGATCTTAGTCTGCCATGCTCTTTATTATATACATCATTCAAATGGTGGATATATGACTTGAATTTGGACCGTTATATTTTAAATCCACCCCCCATTCTAAAAAATGTGACGAGGCCTTTGTACCACAACCCATAGTATACATTATACTTCTATCATCTACTCATCCTTATCACCAACTTTGTTAGCAATTACTACATAGAGATAAATCATAACAGAGAAGCCTCAATAATCATTTATACTCGCTTATAGTTTGAGAAGGATTTT
>JASDQU010364556.1:1178-11518 GCA_032191745.1 Picea mariana
GAATCACTAATGATTCAAATTATCTTAACATTCAAATTAAACAAAGTCAAAAGTGATTCAATCGAAAACAGAGGTAAGAATACTCTGTTTTTCTTTTACCATAAAATCGGGTCAAACAGTGACAAGACTGTTCCATATCCAAATGAAATCAATAATAGATCATATCATATGTGATACGATCCAATCCCACACAACCAATTTCAACTCGTAATAGATATAATGAAATAGCAACAGATTTATATCGTTCGATCGAATGCATAGATGGAAAAATTGTTTTGATTATGTGTAAATGAAATCATTCATAACAACATTTACCCAAACAAATTCAAGATTGATCCTTGCACAGTCAACAGACAGGATAGATCAATTGTGATTGCAATCTTAATAACCAACAGAAGTTATAATTGCAAACTGGGCAAATAATCAATACAAATCACGACTGAGTTTAATATAGAAACAAATCGTGAACCTGGATACAGTCAATTTCGTTCTACGAATCACATTCAAACAACATACTCATGGCAATATGAACTCAATTGATAACATGCTGGAACTAACAGCAAATCAATACAAATTAATCGGCTGAGTTTATAACATAGTTGTTATGAATTAAATCTGTTCACGATTTGGGTGAACTTGTACAACATCATATTGAAAATAATCCGAATTGTATTCCTGTTGGTCGAAGGTCATATGAGACATGAAACCGTAACCACAACCACATCAAAACTGTTACCAATCATAGCGTATTCATCATAACCAAATCGAATTGAAATGTGATTGCGTTTAAAATCGAAGTATGAGAAACAACTGGTGTCTAGAATAAATGACTTCACTCGACAACAGAGCATTCATTTTGGATAAATCAAACAACTCAATTCCATATCAAATCAAATCGGATCAATTAAAATCTAATTGAAACTAAACTGGGAGACGAAATTCCATTCAGTCAAAGCAAGGCTGAGTATACAATGTAACGAAACCAATCAATACTGAACAGAGCTATACAAACCAAATTTGAATTGTTATATAAACTCATACTATTTGTAAAAAATGATTGATATTACACATACCTATGTGACGAGGCTATCCAATTATGCTAGATTAGAATTCACCACTACCGTGGCCGATTCCACATTTTTAAACAAAATGGAGCCTGTCGTTCTTTGTCTCTGATCAGTGGTCTATAGCTCAGTCTTTTGACAGGTAAGCAGTGTAACCTGGTCCTCCAAAGATTTAATCTTTGACTGTAGCATCGGCACATCAAGATAATACCTCTCTAACCATAAGCCGTATTGATCACAGGGTGGCACTGTAGCTTCGACAAAGCAGGAGAGGGTTTAGATGAATGACCGGGGGTTTCACAAGGCAGCGTAATGCCTGGGTAGTTAGGGTCATTTTTCAAACAAGGTGGTATGTTTGACACGAAGTCATACGAGGGTTTGGCACACAAACCTTCCGAATAGGGATATTCACTTGCCAAAAAATGTTCAACCTATGAATCAGAGTCCTCGCTCAACAGAGGTTAAAACCTTCAAATTTCTGTATGAACGGGAGCCATCCAAATTCCTCAAGGTCGTTGCAGGAACTGTCAAACATCAACAGAGTCTGGCTACCATTCGGTTCATCCCTCAGGATTGGAGCCATGGTGCGAGCACATGGTAAGGGTTTGGGTCAAAAACACCAGCACACAGGAGTAGAGTCATTCGGTGTAACCACTATGAACGATCAAAGGGGAAGCACTAATGTGCACATGCGAGGGTGGTGGAATCACTTACCGCCATGCAAAATATTAATGGCAAAGTACAATAGCCAAATTAATCCTCTGTTCAATCAATCAAAGCACAAAACCATATCATTCGTATAACCAAAAATCAAACGATGACTAATATACCAACGTGCCACTTACCATATTTCAAACCATGAATATTCAATGTAAAATGAAACCCAAATGTTTAACCAACGGGCCATTGCATAATCAAACATTATAATCAAAGGTTTTTAAACATTGCGACAATCGTTTCCATAAAATCGACAAGGCAAGAATTATAACAATAAGGATCACATCATATATATAAAAGCCAAAAATAAACCATGACCCCTATGTAATTCAATGACTAGGGAAGTTTCAAAAAACATAAACTTTCATGCTCAATGCCTTACCAATTAAATAAAAATCAAGTTGCACAATTAAAGTAAGAATAGGCAAATAGGCACAGTTTGAAAATCTTTTAGCCACTTAATGATAATCCAAAGTTGAGTGCCATTCAAAATATCAATAAAAGATCATGACAGTTCAAAGAACGATGGAGGAGTTTTCACGCTTACAATCGTGAAAACTAAATGGAGACCAATTTGGAAATGTCGCAAGGAATGAAAATATCATCTATTTGCAAAATGCGACGACAATTTGAAGTTCAGAAGACATAGGTGTAGGAAGCTTATAGGGAAATTGAAAAAATTGAATTGGCTGCCAACACCCCCTCAACACCGGTGTTGTTGAGATCAAATTTTTGAGTCCTGCAAATGCCACATCACACTTGTTAGACCACTAAAATTCTACATTACCAGTCAAAGCATGTAAAGGTGCAACGGTTTTTGAAATTTTTTTCATAAACCTACGATAGTATCCTGAAGCACCAAGGAAACTACATACCTCAGTTTGTGTGTGTGGTGTGGGTAGATTAAGGATTACCTCTATCTTTGTTGGGTCTACCCTAATTCCAACTGCAAAGATATAATGCCCTAGTACCACACCTTTTGTCATCATCATGTGACACTTTTCGTGGCTTAAACATAACATGGTCGTGATATATCGCTCTAGTATTTTCTCCAAGTTATTCAGTGCTTGATCGAAGTTGTCACCATAAGGAATGAAATCATCCATATAGACTTCAAGTCCTTCGCTGATTAGATCGATGAATATGCTCAGGATGTCCCTTTGAAAGGTGGATGGATAATTACAAAGTCCAAATGGTAATGCTCTGTATGCAAAAGTTCCCCAGGGACATGTGAATGTGGTTTTATCCTGATCTTCTAGGGCGATCTGAATCTGATTGTACCCACTAAAACCATCTAGGAAAGAAAAGAATTTATTTCCTGCCAAAGTATCCAGGACCTGGTCAATGAAAGGCAAAGGGAAGTGGTCTTTTGAGTGGCTTTGTTAAGTTCCTTGTAGTCAACACAGATGCACCATTTCCCATTTTTCTTTGGGATGATCACTAGTGGGGAAACCCATCGACTATCTGAGATGGGATATATAAAATTTACATCCAATAGTTTTTGTAATTCTTCTTTAACGATATCCCTGAGGTGAGGATTTAATATTCTTTGTGGCTGGAGGATAGGTCAGGCTTCTTTTTCAACATAAATGTGGTGTGTACAGAGTTGTGGATGAATACCTTTCATATCAAAATATTCCCATGCAAAATCTTGTTGGTACTTGGAGAGGATATGAATTAACTTTTGTTGTTGTTGTTCATCTAAATTGGCATTGATGTTTAGAGGCCTCCCAGGTGCGATCTCGATGGGTTTGTTGTTATGAATGGTCGTAGTTGGAATTTGTTGTTCCATTAAATCTTCCAGCAGGTCCCCCTGTGCTTCACAGTCTAGAACAACTTGGAGCATCTGGTAGGACGGGTTGCTCATAGTGGGTGGATTATTGATAAACCCACTGATTATGTCATCCTCTAACTGATTTTTAAGTTTGAGGGCTTCTTCCTACGTAAGAGGGGATCGTAAATCCCTCTCTAGGTATCATGGTGGTGGCAATTGTGGATACACGAAATTTGGACTAGGTTTAGCAGGAGGATATAAAATGAGGTTCTTCGTGATACCCCCTCTAGTGATTGTCATATTTCATGTTCGACATCCTATGTACACATGTGATTTTGCAAGCCATGGCCTGCCCAGTATCAATGGATGCCCTTCAAGTCCACCTTTTGGATTGATGATGAGGAAGTCCACCGAATATTCCCAAGAGTCGACGGAGATCGCTATATCATGTAATGTGCCAACTGGTCGAACTACCGATCAGTCTGCCAACTGTAGAATTATTGTTGTGGGTTCGAAGGAGTTAAAACCCAGGGTATTGCAAGTTTCCATAGTCAGGATGTTGATGGTTGCTCCGAAATCAACTAGTGTATTGGGATTCCTCGGATCTGCATATTTAACTAGTTCTTGTCTACCTAAAATTAGATCAGATAAGGCTCCTACCACGCAGACTCTTGATGATGGATTTTTAATTTTTCTGATGAGTTTTATCCCACATAGCTCTTTGATTGTTTTTGCATAGATGGGGATGTCTTGAAGAGCTTGCAGGAGTGGAATCTTGATATATAAATTCTTGAGTTCCCCTACAAGGTTGAAGTTGGGATATACGGTCAATTTTGCTATCATCAATCTTTCGGGGAACAGAGGGGAGGGTGTTGTACTCTTATTAGGATCTTTTGATTTGACTGTGTCTCCCCCCTGCTTGATTTCTTTTTTTATTTCCATATTCGAAGGTGTTATTGTTGATTGTTTCTCCCGCCCTTAAAAAACATCATTTTCTTCAGGGGAGATTATTCGTCCTAACCTTAATCGTAGTTCATTGCACCCTACCGAGTTGATCTCTCCTTCTCCATTTTCCATAATCTGGATGAGCTGAGTTGGTCTGTTATTTGGATTTGGGTGAGGTTGGGTTGGTATTTGAGAGTGCAATTGGGATTGTGGATTTTGGGACAATTGAAGTGGGGCTTGTAACATAGGTTGAGTTTGAGGGGCCATCCACATGGGTTGATTGTTTATCCCCATGGGGCGCTGCCAATTCTGATTCCAATTTGGGTTTTGGGCATTCATGTTGGGCCACTATGAAGGGTAAATGTTGTTATTGGAGTTTTTCCAGGATGAGGTGGGATATTTTGAGTTAGGCCAAGTAGAAGTTGTAGTTGGCTGATTCTGCAAAGCAGGGGTTGTAGTGGGCTAGTTTTGCCAAGTGGGATTTGCAGGTGGATATTGTTGGGGTTGCCAGTTTTGATTAGTAAATGGCTAACCCTACCATGTGCTACCAGGAGCTTGTTGGTTATACTGCCCGAGGAAGGAAGAGAAAGGGTCCTGCAATCTATTTGGGGGTCGATTCTGCCATTGACGACGTTGATCCATTANAAGGGAAATCCCTTGGGCCATGTTTCCTTTTGCACTTGTGGCAAAATATGGCTAGCATTTGTTCTGCTTCTATTTTTTTTTGTTTGGCCTACAACGCATCCAATTGTGTAGTCAGAGTGTTCATAATGTTTGTTTTAAATGTTTCTAAGAGATTACCAACTTCAGCTCGAGTAACACCCCCACTGGTAATATTGTTATTTCTGGTGAAGGGGGTACGTATCCCTGATCTGGTCCATGAACTTCCTCTTGAGCACCTAATGCACAATAGGACAATGTCATCATAAGTTTCTTGATAAATATCACCTTTCCCAATTAAGTTCAACGTTTCTACCCATTCATCTTTCATACCTTTAATCAAAGTTTCCTTAAGTACTTCCCCTGGTAGCGTGCCATAGGGTGATCTTTGTAAATTATATTGAAATCTCTCTACATATTCTTCTAATGATTCATTTTCTTTTGCAATCATTTGAAATATTTCATCTTTTAAGTCTCTGGTTCTACAATAATCCTGATATTTTGTCAAGAAGGCTTGTTTCATTTCATCCCATGAGTTTATAGTTCCTCCCCCTAATCCCATGAACAAGCATAGAGCTGCTCCTTTCAAAGTGGAGGGGAATAATTTTAATTTTTGGGGTTCATAGGTGTAATCATATCCTCTACATAGGACATCAAATTCAAATAAGAATGTGTCCAGATCTTCTGAGATTAATCCATGAAAGGTTGGTAGGTTTTGTAGGGGAATAGCCTTCATGGGGGCATTGGCAATTGGATAAACTATCGAATATTCCAAAGTGGAAGTCTGGGGACGTTGTGGATTTTCTTATGCCATTTGATTGAAAATATGCCATAAATATTTAATGATTTCTTGATCCGGATATTTTATTTGAATTGATTGGTTGTCTGATCTTCTAGGGGATTTGATTGCACTCCCTATGTCTGGAATTTCAGGTATGCCTTCTTCTTTTGCAGGAGATTCAAGATTGGGTGGTGGGTCTGTCTTAGTTATCCCACTAGTTTCTCCTTCTCCTTCCTCCAGGTTACAAGAGTTTCCCTCTCCTAAAGGGTTGAGGGGCAGAATATCTATGATCTAAAAACTTAGTTCAGTCCCTTCAGTTTTGCTATGAATATCGGTGTGGTATGCAGTTGGTGAAGTTGCGACCTGAGGGATTTGGGTGGATCATTTTCTAGGTCCAACCAAGGGTTGAGATTCTTCTTTTCGGATGATGTCGTCTATGAAAGTACTTCTTCTAGGGAGCATCGAGCCCTGGGGTTTGGTAATTTTTGGTGGAGGTTTTGATTTTTCAAGATTTTTCTTCTTAGTCATACACACTTCACACAACAAAAAGGAAAAAAAAAAAGACCTATGTAACCTCTTAATGCATCAGGTGGAGGTAGGCATTGGTATAAGCATCTTACTTATTACCTGCGTAGGTTCTTACCTTCCATCTTCAATACCTCATCCTCCAGAGGCAAAATCTATGCTACCTTTGACATTCTTCCCCGAAAACGGTGCCAAAATGTTGGGCTCTAAAGATGTCTAAAAAACAACTTTAGTTTAACATTAATTTATCAACCCGAGGATTTGTCTTTTATCTCAAAGAATATCGGCAAAGTTTATGCAGATAGCTTATAGAGGCTAAAATCGTGTAGTGAAAGTAGATCTGAGTTTGTCAACAATCAAGTTCCTCAAACATTCATTAAAGATTCTAGGGATTGAAATCTAAAGATATGAAAAAGGAAAGGAACTATCTAATCTATTGAATTCATTCTAAGAGAAGTAATTGAATCTAGATAAAGACTTGCAGGAATTGCTATCATTATGAATCAGAATTGCTGAAAAGAAAAAGGTGAATTACTCCATCTATGGAAAAGAACAGAGACTGTAATCTAACTGAAAAGAGACGACAATCATATTTCTATTGAAAGGAACAACAACTATATTCTAGCGGAAAGGAATACCAAATGTAAGCTAATTAAAGGAACATCAAATGTAAAATTATGAAAGGAACAACAAATGTGAACTTATGAGAGGAACAACAAATGTGAACTTATGAGGAACCTTCACGCATCGAATCTCAGTAATGGGAATTGGAACAACAATCATTCAATACTTCAGGGAATATCTATTTCTTGCAACTGACATGAAATCATCAACACACTTATGCGTTTATTAACTACTATAAAAGAGAATTGAATCACAAGACAGAATTTGAGCTAATACAATTACAGATCGAATAGTATCTCCTTCAAACTGGGCCCTCGGTCCTTAGAAGCACTTTTAATGAAAACTCAGTATATAAAAATGGAAAAACTGCTCGAGGCTTCTATTGATTTCATAGCTGGTACAACATTTCTACAAAAACTGCTAACACATAGCAATTCTATAGTCTCTATTGTTGAGTGCAAAATCTCTCATTTCTTCAAGATCTATTTACCCCTTATATGTTACAATAATCTCGGTAAATTAAGCTATCCTAAGGATCGAGAGATCCTCGGGATTGCTTTACTATTACAATGAGTAGCTCAATTATCTTTAAAACTGCTTTGTGCCATAAAGTCTTCAACCCCCAATAGTTTGCGCATCTTCGAGATTCCTCTTGCTATCTTGGGTTCGACAATATTTAACCAATATTGCAATAAAACCAAACAATTCCAATCATATTTAGAATCTATGTAATCTAATCTCCAATAATCAACGCTAAAGGGTATATTTTTTATTTTCTATTCTATTTGCTTCTAAATAACCGAAAAATCAATCAAAATAATATCATGAAATGTGGGAAAAAGGAAGATATTTATACCTTTTTCATAACCTAATAGTGAGGTTCCCACATGGAGTGACAAGAGCAAATGGGATTCTAGAATTGGTTCATAGTGATGTGTTTGGCTCGATTTCAGTGCCTTCACTTAGTGGATCCTTGTATTATGTCTCCTTCATAAATGATTTTTCCAAGAAGACAAGGATATATTTCCTGGGGAAGAAATTAGAGGTTTAAGAGAAATTCAAAGAGTTTAAAGCTCTTGTGGAAAACCAAACAGTTAAGAAGATTAAGGTGTTGAGAACTGACAATGGTGGTGAATTTTGTGGAAAGGAATTTGATCAGTTCTACAAGCAGTGTGGCATAATGCGCCAAAATACCATACCATATACCCCACAACAAAATGGAGTTTCTAAGAGAATGAATAGAACATCGATGGACAAGGAAAGGAGCATGCTCAGTGGTGTTGGGATCAGACAAGAATTATAGGTAGAGGAAGTCGACATTGCAAGATATCTGGTGAATATGTCTCCTTTGTCGATGCTATTGGACATGAATCCACATGAGGTATGATCTAGTAAGAAGCCTTCGGTTTCACATCTCAAAGTATTTGGTTGTGATTCATTTGTGCATGTTCCCAAGGAAAAGAAGATCAAGATGGACAAGAAGGAAATAAAGTGTATTTTCATTGGGTACAAAGAAGGAATGAAAGGGTATAATATATTGGATTTGGCATCAATGAGAACAATGTATAGTTGATATGTGGTCTTTAGAGAAGTCGAAGGTAATTATGATCCTAAAGAAAATTTTCAAATTGAGAATAATCCTAAGATAATGTGTTTTCAACTAAGGAAGGAAGAAGTTGATTCAGATGAGTCAATTGAATAAGATGGAGAGGTGGAACACCGGACCTCGGTCGTAAGGAGGTAAAAATGAGTAATAAAACTAGTCGAAAGGTATATTCTCTCGACTTCCATTTCAAATTCGTGCTAACTTCCATTGACGATGATCCCAAGTTGATCGGTGAGGCAGTCAACTAAGAAGAGGGTAAAGTTTGGAAGGATGCCATGGTCGAAGAGATGGAATCCTTGCATAAGAATGAGACATGGGACCTATTCAAGTTACCTAGTGTAAGAAATGTCACTGGTATAAAATGGGTATTCAAGAAGAAGATGAATGTCACAGGACAAGTCGAGAATTATAAATCTCGATTGGTAGCAAAAGGATATTCCCAAGCCACAGGAGTCAACTTCGGTGGGATTTTTTCCCCTTTTGAAAAATTAACTTCCATTAGAGTACTAATGATTTTGGCTACAACATTCGATCTGGAAATAGAAAAAATGGATGTAAAGACAATGTTCCTACATGGGGACCCGGAAGAATAAATCTACATGAAACAACCTGAAGGATTTGTAGCAAAGGGAAAGAAAGAGTTGGTGTGAAAACTGAAAAGATCCCTTTATGGTATAAAGAAATCGCCAAGGATGTGGTACTACAAGTTCGACACATATATCCTTATTTTGGGATTTGTGAGAATCAAAATTTATCACTACATATATTCCAAAGAAGAAGGTGTGTGTTTCATATATGTATCTTTGTATGTCAATGATATGTTGTTGATTGGAAACAACATGAATGTAATAAAGGAGGTGAAGAAGTAGCTATCCTCCAAGTTCGACATGTAGGATATTCGTGCAACAAAAATATTTTTGGGAATGAATATTAAGAGAGATCGAGCAGCTAGGAAGATCTGGTTGAATCATACAAAGTATATTGAAACAATTTTGAAATTTTTCAACATGTAGGATTGTAAACCGATGAAGGTTCCAATTCTTGTGGCAGCAAGGCTAACTATTGAATAGTGTTCGAAGACACATGAATAAATAGAGGACATGGCACATGTTTCCTCTCCAAGTGTTATTGGTAGTCTAATGTATGCGATGGTCTGCACTCAACCAGACATTTCCCATGCAGCGAGAGTGTTGAGTGTTAAAAATTTGATATGATCGTTTAATCATAGACAATGTCACATCAATGTCACCCAACCATAGGCATTCACATATTCCACCCTCGAGAAAAATAACCTTTTCTTAGATAGATTTATTATGGCAAGTCCACACTCGAACCGACAGATAAAACCTAACTAGAAACACCATTGTTGCAGTAGCAACACAATACCAATAAAGCATACCATTACCAAAATAAACGCACAAGAATAAGATACCAGAAAGACTTGCACCCTAGCTTCCAGTGTTGTTCCTGGAAAGGAGCACTAGCAACTGTCAAGAGAGTATTCAGGTATTTTTGTGGCACGAAGGACTATACTATATGCTACTGTTATTAGATAAATTCGTAGGTGCAGACACTAACCGATCTCCCTAGATCCACCTGGATCTAGAACAAAACACACCAGAACATGACACTTTCCTTAAGTTT
>JASDQU010364561.1:0-11655 GCA_032191745.1 Picea mariana
GTTTTAAACCATACAGGGACTTTTTCATCTTGCATACCAACTCCTTCTTTCCCTTCACAACATAACCTTCTGGTTGCTTCATATAGATTTCTTCTTCCAGCTCCCAATGTATAAATGTTGTCTTCACATCCATTTGTTCTATTCATATAGAGTCTCATAAAGAACATAGTAAACTAATACATTTATCTTCATCTAAAATTTTAATCTCAATAGATATTAACTAACTTACCACAGTATTGAAGGCATTCAAATGCTCTGCCACCGAGTCTCCATCTCTCATCCTCAGGTTATACAACTTCTTTCTCAAGAATAGTTTATTTACCAAGGACTTAGTCTGATACAACTTCCCTAAATTTTCCCACAAATCCTTGGTTGTAGCTTCCTCTAACACATTCAGTAATATTGAATCAGAGAAACATAATCGGATTGTGCTTTTTGCCTTCTGATCCAACTTTTTCCAGTCATATGCTGAAGTTCCTGTAGCTGCATTACCTGGATCTACCGTGATCCATTGATCTCTATCCACCAATAGATATTCCATCTTGATCTTTCACAACTCAAAACGTTTCCCATTAAACTTCTCGATCTCCATCTTCTAATTGCTTGCCATTTCTTTTCACCTAAAAAATCAATACCACAGATCTCCCACTGTAACAATGCTTATCACAGTCCCGAGCCAAACCCTTGACCATAAAGGCGTCCCCCTGAAGCCAACAAAGCTCAGATACCAAATGTAAATTCTAACCTTGTACAATATCTACTACAAACAGATATTCAGTAAAAGAACATAAAAGATACAATGGAAAATACAAACATTACACAGAGATTTTTCCCCTGGAAACCCAAACCGGGAAAAGCAACATATTCTACATTCATTCATGTGTGTTACATTGTTTACAATACAATATACATATAGGAGCCAACGACATCCAAAACTCCAACCCAATGACCTGTATTAGTCCACAACCCTAATTCCTTAACTGAAAATAGAAAACCATCGGCAAAAACCTTGTGCCGAAAAACCACCTAAATATGTGACATGTTTCCCAAGGTACATGACATGTTTCTCGAGGCACATGACACTACTACTCATGCAAAGAATATAACACATACCCAACAGTACTATGGTAGTCATTCATAATAGACTCAGCTTCTTCTTGAGTCAAGCAATGACACAAGATACTGTCTACTCCTCGACGATATAGAGTGTCGTCGACAAGGAGGTAGTTCTTAGCTTGGTATCGTATATGTCGTCGGTCATATCTCGAGAGATGCTAAGGGAACTTCAAAGTTTGAAGATAGACCATAATATATCCATACCAGGGGTCTGACAACGAGACAAGGAAAATGTGTTCATCTGCAAATGAATCAACATGAATAACATCCTCATCTAACCAAGGGAAGTCAGATATTAACTCTGCAAAATCTAGCGATTTCTTGGATTTCGCAGAAGAAAAACTGATATCAGATTCTTGTAAGATCATAATCCATTTATTGTATTTTCCCCCTATGATATGCCTAGTAAGGATGTATTTAAATGGATTGAAATCGGCAAACACATTAGTTTTTCAAAGCAATATATAGTGTCGTAATCGTTGAATTGTGTGAACGACAACCAAAGCTAGCTTCTCAACATGAGAATATTTGAGTTCAGGGCTGAATAATTTTCAACTAAGATAGTAAATGACATGCTCATGAAGCTTGTCATCCTCCTGAACCAACACCATACCAAATTTCCCTTCGGACGCGAAGATATACAACAAGTAATCTCTATTGTAGTCTGGAGGCTTCAATAGAGGCATCGATACCAAGGCTTTCTTCAAAGAATCAAAGGATTCATGGGCTCGCTCATCCCAGTTAAAAGGAGTGTCCTTGTTTGAGAGACACATGAAACCCTTAGTAATATTGGCATAGTTTACTATAAACCGTCGTAAAAAGTTAGCTTTCCCTTGTAAACCTTGAAGCTGACGAATAGTGTGCAGGGGAGGAAATCGAAGTATTTCCTCAACCTTTAACAGATCCACCATGATACCAATCTCAGAGACTAAGAATCCTAGAAGACGACCTAACCTAACGCAAAAGATGCATTTATGAGGGTTCAAATGGATGTGGTAATGGCATCATATTTCAAAAACTAGTGGAAGGTGGGTAGATTTATCCACTCTCTTATGGGAGTGAGCAAGGAGAACGTTGAGATAGGCTTAGAATATATGCTTGAGATCGTGAAATGTGAAGATCATAGCTCATTGGAAGGTTTCTTTGGCTTTCTTAAGGCCAAAAGGCATTTTTCGGTATGTGAAAGTACCCCAAGGACAAATAAATGTCATCTTAGGTTGATCCTCGGGCTTAATTTGAATTTGGTTATACCTTGAAAGTCTGTCCATATAAGAAAAAACTTTTCTTCCCGCACACTCATCGAGAATCTGATCAATGAAGGGTGTCAGGAAGTTGTCTTTAGGACATGCCTTATTCAGGTCTTGAAAATACATGCATACACGGATGGTTCCTTGTTTTTTATTCACATCAATGGGATTAGATACCCATTCAGTCAAGGGAACTGGGTAGATAAATCCAGTGTTAAGAAATTTTTCTACCTCTGTCTTAATAGCAGGGGCCTTCCTAGGATTGATAGCTCTAAGTCGTTACCAAATAGTTTTAGCATCTGGGTAGGTTTTAATCTCATGTTCGACAATTCAAGGGTCGATTCCTGGCATCTCTTCATATGACCAAGCAAATACATTGTGGAATTATTTGAAGAGCTAGGTGTAGATCAGAATTTATTTCGACGAACAATCCACACCGATGTATACATTTTCAACCTTACCACGAATACGAGAGATATTGATCGTGACAATAGGAGAGATACTCTCCATGTTTCCTTCGGCATAAATGTGGTGCATATCAATTGGAACTACAATGTGCGAGACTATCTCACTCAACGTAGATCTAAAATCATCTTGTTCGATCCTAGCAAGCTCTGGGATAAAATAAGAGCGATGGTGCATATCATCCCATGGCCTGTTAGAACCATTCATGGCCTCAATGATTGCTTCATCCGAGGGTAAAGTATCATCGAGGCAGTCATGTGAGAAAGACGATGAAGTGGCCCATACGGGCTTGAGAACAATATCCTCATCATTCATTTGTGAGGTGTCAGGGTCTAGATTGGCAGAAGAGTCAAGAACAACCTGATACACTATTTTTGTTGTCGATAGTGGCATAGCCATTATAGTATGTGACTGAACTTCACAAAACACAGTCGAGGAAGGTAGGGTCCAAGGATCATTAAAATAAGAAGTGTGCAAAGGAACATACATCATTCATGAAGTAGACCTACTGGACATGGCATAGATATGATGAATCGGTGCCATGAAATCGAAGGTACCCATAAGGGATGAATACATTATGACACCAATATTCTTAGTTGTCGAATCATAATTGTTGATCACGGAAATCGACGGTCTGACCAATGCATTGGGGCTAGCATACACAAAGGACAACTGGTTGATTGTCACGATCTTCCCATCACGAGGAAAGCAACGAGTGTGGAAGATGGAAAATACGATTGCAGTCATAGCATAAGTCCAATTACATCCTAGTAACAAGTTATAGTCGAGGGGCGCATCAACCACCTCGACATCCACCTCCACCATCTTCCCACCTAACTGGACTGGGAAGGCAGGAAGAATACCATGAAGGCAGAAAGAACAATCTTCAAAAGCAATCAACATGGTCGGAGATTGAGAAAGGGTTGGAGAGTTGAGGGCTTTCCAATAGACTAGGGACATCATGCATGTTGCATCGTCTTCATCAATAACATTACATTTGATGGTATACTTTGAGTAACCCACATGGATTTGGAATGTCACATGGTAAGGTAAGAGAGGCTTCACATTTGTGAAGTCAAACTTGATAACCTTAGAGCCACAGGGATATAGAGCTCCTAATGTAGATAACAAGGCATTCCTCTCTGAAGGACACATATGGAGTACCTCTAGAGCCAACATCGCACAAGGGTTTTGACCTAGACCCTCAACAATAGAGTAATTATGGGTGGCTTTAGCATTAGGGTTGTGGGTAGAGTGCTTGAGTATTCCTTTCGAAATACAAGGTGGGGATTTTGTTTTTCGAACTGTAAAGGCATCCTTGGAGGAGGGGGAGACTCTATACCAGGTATAGTCTATGAAGAACTATAATCTTGAGACCGAGTGGCCACATTAACCTCATACTTAACCATATTGATTCATAGACGGTCATCATCTTGCGCCGGTGAGTTTTGACTTCAACTTGCCACATTTTCGACATTCAAGGAGCTCCAAAATATGTGTTGATTATGTGGAAAAGGATTAATCGACACACCGGGCGATAGAGATAAAAGCATCGCATCTTCTGCAAGTTTGGGGCACAAGTGGGTAAGGTGATCATCTGTACAAAGCTTGTAGGGAAACTTCACCCACGCATATATGCATGGGTATCACAGGATCGTCCGTGCGGAATGAACACCATACCCAAACAAATGGTGGTATGACCCTCCGTATGACCCCCTACCCTCCCAAAAACATGTCTACATTATGCATGAGGTTTTGACGGCTTACTTGGGTCTCTTGTCACTCGAATCTGGCCTCGTCTTCTCTCCCACGACTTAGAAATGTCCACACAAACAACTCTCATACCTCCACAACTGCAAGTACAAATGAGGTGGTTATCTGGGTCCCATGCCCTTATATATATCCCTTTTCCCAACTTCCTCATGTCCATTCGGGAGTGTTCGAGCTATGTTTCTCACATTGTTCACACCTGCGGGATCTAGATTCCCTCACCTTCACAACGGTACTCTCAGATCCTCATTTCATTATGGAGCCCTAGGGACCCCTTTTTGGCAGCCCGGGCGAACGTCTCTTGTCACTCGAATCTGGCCTCGTCTTCTCTCCCACGACTTAGAAATGTCCACACAAACAACTCTCATACCTCCACAACTGCAAGTACAAATGAGGTGGTTATCTGGGTCCCATGCCCTTATATATATCCCTTTTCCCAACTTCCTCATGTCCATTCGGGAGTGTTCGAGCTATGTTTCTCACATTGTTCACACCTGCGGGATCTAGATTCCCTCACCTTCACAACGGTACTCTCAGATCCTCATTTCATTATGGAGCCCTAGGGACCCCTTTTTGGCAGCCCGGGCGAACGTACGCGTCACTTGCACACATTTCATTATCAAGCAATTGTTATATATGTTTTATTTTCATATGTGTTTCACATCAGGTATTTGGTTTGAATGTGTAGGTCCTCACTCGCAACCCCCTTCACATCATCATTCATTGAATCCCTTGGGTTCTCCAGGTATATATTCCAAACTGGCATACAATTCAACCCTTTTCTCACAGTTGCATTCTCCAATCATACTCCCTGACATTTATCCTCAAGATCCCCACACCCAACTCTGTGGTACCATCACATATGTTGCATTCAGGTACCATCATCCGATAGCTCTCTCACCCCTTTGAGTTGTCCCACATATCTTTTCCCATGGCACAATGACACTCATGTTGTTCTACCCATTAGGCTCGGGAGTCTTGGTAGTGTTACACCCCAAAGCAAGAACCTCATATTTCTTCCTCCTCATCATGTTAACCACCTCACTATGGACTCCCACATTATGTTTTTTTTGTTACATTAAATTCACCTCTGCATTCTCATTAACCCTACATATCATCCAACATCAATTTCCCATATGCAATGTCATCCTCCATTCATCTACTCAGTACAGGAACTAACCAATGGGGCCCCTGCCCTCCACCAATCTATACTTGCGCCCCCAGAAGGTCAAGCCATACTTCACGGGGGCACTCATTTCTGTACATATACTTTCAATTGAATTATTTTTTATTCATTTGGTAATTGTAAAAATCATGTTTACATTTCATCAAGTACAATAGATTTTTTCCATTGCACCCAATGGCATTTTTCCTTGGCACATCGCAACCCCTGTTACCCTTGGTTGGGGCATCTCACTTCCCTCACACTCTCTGCAAGCCATTTGTATCCAAGCCAAAATTTTTACCACCATAGACCTTCATGTCACATATCGCTCTATATTTTGACCTATACTACATCTCCTTGCAGTCTCACCCATTCAGCACAGTTTTCCCATATTTGGTCGTCCCCCTGACACCAGATAGTATTTTATGGTTGCTTCCATCCCCATCCCCCAACCAAGGGTAGTTCTTGAATCCCATATATTCCAGACATCGTTCATGATTATCATCTCATTCATAGATACCAACATAGTTTTTGACACCATTTTGATCAATCAGATATCTAAAATCCCTTTGCTTCTTATCGTCGCGTCACCTTTCGTGCCGACATCAAAAAATTCACATAAAGGTGGTAGTATATTGGTTATCATTCCATTGATAATGAGTAGCCTTGAATGACACATATAGATTCCTCATCACTCTCTGATGTCGTTGATCCCCATGACATTTGACTCCATCGTAGTTTCATGTTACGAGGGATCTTACTTTGCGACCATTGCAGTTTTTAGGAGCAGACAAAGACCTCTGGATTTGTTAGGCCATCATTGCCTCTGAGTCATTCACCACTCGATTCAAAGCCAGTTTCATCATTAGAATCTTCATTTGTTGTTTTTCTTTACGTCCCCAATGGCAGTGCAGATATCTACTTCATCAACAAAGTTCAGTTATTTCTATCCATTTATGGTTTCATGATACGAGCATGGTGCATGCACACCTCGTTTTAAAAACACTTTTTTTTAGCATATTTTGTACTGATATTTTGTACCCTCTCCCTTCGATGGATGGCTCTCATAGCTCCTCACATTCAAAGTTTTCTCACTTTCTACGCAAGGTCATCATCACCAAAATAAATGGGGATGTATTTTGGCTATACATATGCTCCTAACCTCACACATCAGGGAGCATATCTTATCACCGGAAAATGGCTCACCACAAACACGGACAATGGATGAAGACATAGGTAACACAAACACAACATATTACCGATATTCATGGAAGGATTACACTCACTTTGGCAAGACAATCATAAAACTATGTAAAAGTGGTTCAGGAAATCCGTGCACATTCATCAAAATCAATGTGTGCACATCTCATGAGCTAACACAGTGTACAACGCACACACTATGAGGAGTGTGAGACTAACATTCAAAATACCCATTCGAAAGCATGTATGTTGAAAGGCTAATGATCCTAGCATTGTACATTGTAATCACACTCACGATATTAATAAAAATACATCATTGGTGCAGACCAAGTCATACAAGAGAGTATGGGGGGCTAGGACTCCACGAGAAGGAAAGGGGTCTAGGACTTAAAGAAAAGGGCCTAAGTCAATGGGGCTTCCGCCAAGTAATATAATAATATATTCCTATGTTCATATGTTAAAATTTCATCATAATTTCTCAATTGGAAGAATGAGTACTCAAGTGGTGGGTGAGTATTTCTGTGAGTACCACTTGTCAAAAAGAGAACATGCATATTTAAACTTTGGTTTTAGTGGAAAATCATCCATTCCATCATTATGGGCCATTTTTACCATTGCTTTTTTAGTGTCAATTGAGGAGCCACTTTAACCCTATGACATTGTGAACCATGTGAATCATAGGTGGATTTGGGTGTACAATTCTCCTTGGGTTTCCTTGGGAAAGGTTGAATCTCTAGAGGGAGAATTGTTAGGAATAGGTTTCCATGAGTGTGAGGCCTAGAAGGTGCCTAGATACTCCATTATATTAGTTGGAATTCCTAGATCCATAGTTTCATATATTTCTTGGCCGACCTATACTGGATCCTTTGAAAGGAAGTGGGACAAACTGAGGGATTGTGGTGCAGAGAAGGGGGTGCAATTCCTTGAGTTGTGCGGACTGATGGGGAATGAAAGACCATAGGTTGGAACTATTATTGGATTTTGGTACCTTGACCTATCCATTGTTGGTGTTCACTGTGAGACCTTAGTTGACTTGGGTATATTTTGTTGTGGTGGAGTCATAGCCCCAGCTTAAGGGTGATCTATTGTTGAGAGTATTAGAAGAACAATGTCTATGGTTTGGTGGAGCGTTTGAGGTCTACAGCTAGTTGGTGTTTTCATAAAAGATAAGTGTTATTTATGTTATGTTCTTTTTATGTTGAGCAATGTGTATTTGATGTGTTTAATTATGTTATTATTGTGCATATTTATATTTATGATTGTTAATATGTGTTATGCATGGAATTGCAAGTTGTTAGGACTACATAAGTGTTTCATATGTAGGGCATGATATTACAGATGGGTATCAGAGCTTGTTGGGAATAATTATTAATGGTATAAGAGGAATAATGAGTTAAGTAAAAGAAATTTTTTATTTTTTTTTGTATTTGACAAAAGTTGGTTTTTCGTGACATATGCCTAGAAATGAGTCTAGGGTGTGTTATAGAGTTCTACTTGGGAATATAACAACAAACATTGGTGATTCCGTTATTCCCTTATTTATCTAGGTTTTATCCTATTAAAATATGGTACCCAACATCTTTCATTATTAAAGAATTTTTCAATTTTCTAGAAAGCTATTTGAAACTCAACTGAGGAATGAAGCCCTACTAATCGTTGTCGCTAATTATATACTCTTATGGTGAGTAAGTAGTGGCTCTTGAAGCAAAAATCTCTCACATAGAAACTCCACATTGGTTCAATTCTTAAAATGGCACATGTTGCGGAACCAGATCAACATATATCTTTGTTATGTCCCATCTTCTCGATGACACTGTTTGTCCAAGTTGGGAGTCTAAACTTATACAACATATTTTATTGAATCCCACTATGAAAATCATTTCTTTAATTTTATTATAAAATCTTGAGAAATGTCTTTCTTACATCTACATTTTTTTTAAACTTAGAATATTTCAATTTTGTTTAACCTCCTTTCATTGACTCTAATCCCCTATGCTCAAGAACTACTTTTGTTGTTTATTCATGATTCGTTTTTTCCATTAGTTGTCACAATGTCCAATATTCAGCCTAGATATGTCAATTTTGAGTGGAAACAAAGTACCATCCCTTAATCTTACCCAAAACCCTTCACTCATTTCACATCCAAAGTATAAAAAATTCCTTCCAAAGTTTAATGGTAATGGCACAAGGGCTATCAATAAACATATCACATCCTTGTGAGATTTCACTAACAATGTTTTTGTTGAGCATGAGGATGGTTTTATGCATATTTTTCTACATTCCTTGGAATGAGATGCTCAATCATGGTTCAAAATTTTCTCAGCAAACACAATCCACATAGTTGTATGGTCTCTTCCTACATTAGTGGAAAGAGAGAGAGGGAGAGAGGATCATTTTTAGAGATTAATTATTTTAGTTCTTTGAAAGAATGATGCTAAAAGTATAACAACATTCAATGGATAATTTCACATGCCTTATATTGAAATTCTAAAAATGCAAAGCCTTCCTAAAGCCTTCCTAAGACACTGCCATGTTGATTTATGTCACTACCTATGATTTTTCTTTTCTACTTTTTCCCAAATATAGGTGTTCTTCATATATGGATGTTATGTTTGATGATGCATTAGAGCTTGACATAAATATGGTAGCTTTTGACACATTGTCTACTCCTGACTCTATATTTCTCGAGAAATATGGAGGTGGGAAAGAATCCAATGTTGCATTGTCTATTTCTAATCTTGTGAATTCTTGTTTATAGGAGAATCTTATGTTATCAACATTTGAATAGCATGAAAGAGCAACATTCAATTTTCCCTTAGAAGCACAAAACCCATTGTAAAATGAATTATTTTTATCCATTAGTGATCCAGATGGATATTGGTGGCCACTCACCTTTTCCAACTGGCTCAAAACAGTTTTCTGACAATTTTGGCAATTTACTATTTTTAGCAGTTTTAACTTTCGGGGCCATTTTGAGGGCCTAAATGAAGGTTTTTCGGGATCGATTTCCTCAATGATATTCAAAGGAATAATTGAGACCCAAAAATTAATCTCCTCGATGATACCTTCCCAACGAGCTATCACACGCCTAAAATGGAGATCGTATGCAAAAGTTACGACCCCGGGAAGTTGATGTACTAACTTACCCAAACGGGACCCACATGAATTTTGGCACTTCATCTCCTAGGGTTAGGTTTTTGGATGTCTTGGGTTTTTGGAATTCTTGTTTATTGTAAAAAGGCCTTCAGAGCCTCATTGTAATCTTCTTCTTGCGAATGCGCATAGCCGTCACATATCTTCTCAGAGATAAGCTGCCACCATTCCAGCAAGCTTGTTTCTGCTGCATTTTACAGTTTCAGCTTATTTCGTTATTGAATAGAAAACTAGATCTGTTATTTTGTGTTAAGAACCTGTTAATAATCTGTATTCATTTCATTTTTCTCATAAAATCTGGATCAGTGGTATCAGAGCGGTATGCTCCTTGTCGTCTTAATGCATGTCCTCAACGAGGTCAGAGTACAAAGAGTTGGGTCTCAAGCTTGTTTCTCTTGAGGACAGAAGCTCTCGCACGCCCAAGCGACCTCTCATGGTAGGAGAAAAGAAAGATGATGAAACAGGAGAACCTTTCAAACTGTTGATTGAGGAAGCCCTCATGCAACAGAGGAACGAGATGATGGATAGTTTCACACAAATCCTTCAACGGATACCAACAAGTGATGCATCTTCTTCGAACGGAGGCATCGCCCCCTTCAAGGTACAAATAAACTTCGATATTTCTATATTTGAAGGTCAGATAGACATAGAGACAAGTGGTTGAATCTACTAGAAGGTTATTTTTCTATCCATAACTTTTCGAATAGAGAAAAGATTACTTTTGCGCTCCTCAAAGTCGTTCCCCATGTCAAAGATTGGTGGGAAACTTTTTGTGAGAAAAAGGAAATAGAGGAAACCTCATTATTTTCAGTCACAACCACATGGGAATCCTTCAGGGATGCTATTAAGGAACAATACTACCCTATCGGAAGTTATGACGACCTGTATACCAAATGGACCACACTGCGGCAAGAAAGAGACCAAGCAGTGCCAGATTTCACAAATATATTCCATACCTTACGCACCAAGTTGGGTATCATAGATTCAGAGAGACATCTGGTGCTCAAGTATTGCGGTGCTCTTCATAGATACATCCAGACCGAAATGGAATTTCTGGACATCTCATCCTTGGGGGCAGCCTACCGATATGCTGTCAAAATCGAGCAGAAGCTCAAACAAAAGACGCGGCAATTTGGGCCTGGGAACCCCTCACAACAAAAGCTGGGAAATGGCAGCCCCAGCCCACAAAACAAAGGATAGAGCAAAGATGGACAGTATCAAGACAACTAGTCAAGGCCACAAGCAAAGAAGGACACCAGAAAGACAAAGAAAGATACCGGGAAGTGGTGCAACTTCCATAAGAGCCCCTGGCATAACACTGTTGATTGCCGCTCAAAGAAGTCATTGGTGGCTGAAGTGAAAGCCTCTAAATCAAATGCGAATTCTAACTCTGAGTCAGAACCAAAAAGGAGAAGATGGATCATTGATGCGGAACCCAGTGCCACCGTTGCTACCACCAAGCTCCAGCTTGGTGAACCAGACGAGCCAGAAGAAGGAGAGCACCTCTTCCATTCACAGATGTGGGTAAAAGGCACCCTG
>JASDQU010364563.1:0-11630 GCA_032191745.1 Picea mariana
CACAGGAAGCTTCTCTGCATTGCTTCCATTTTTTGAATTGTGGAGCTTGGAGCTAGAAGCAAAGAGTTCTGGTAGATGGGTACACTTGCCAGGACAGATTTGATTAGGACTATCCTCCCTGCTAGACTTAGCCAATTCGCCCCCTAGGAGGAAATTCTCTTTTTTAGTTTGTCTATTAAATGACTCCATTGTGAGGCCCTTGGAGCCACCTTGGAGATAGGGATTCCCAGGTAGGTGAAGGTCTCCCATTTGATGTGCCCTTCCATCCCCAAAACTCTGGAAATTCCCAGCATCTCTTTGGGTGTAATGTTCCAACCATAAATTTTACTTTTTGTTTGACTTATCTCGCTTCCTGACACTGCAGCATAAGCATCCAGCTCCTCTTTGAATCTTTTTGCAACTAACAGACTTGCCCCTCCTAGCAGCAGGGTATCGTCTGCGAATTGTGCGTGGTTGATTTCCTTCACACCTTGGGTTATTTTTAGTCCTTGGAGGTTGCTTTGGATTCTGGAATTTTCCAGCTGGTAGCTAAGAACTGAGGCTTGAATTGCATAGAGCAGGGGCAATAGAGGGCATCCCTGCCTTAAACCCCTCGACACTTTGAAGAAATTTGTTACTCTTCCATTTACCATGGGGGCTATCCATGGTGACCCTATGCAGGCTCTTATCCAATTCACAAAAGATTGATCAAATCCGAAGTTCTTCATTACCTCAAATAGGAATTTATGATTAACTCTGTCAAAGGCATTTGCAAGGTCTAGTTTAATAATCATACCTTTATCTTTCCTGCGTAGACTTGAGTGAAGAGCTTCTTGCACCAGGATTATGTTGTTTGCTATTTGTCTGCCTTTGATGAAGCCTCCCTGGTTCTCTCGTACTATGAGAGGAAGAACGTTTTTCAATCTGTTTGCGATGACCTTGGTAAGGATTTTGTAGCTTGTATTACAGAGGGAGATCGGCCTGAATCGGCTAAAGCTGAGCGCTCCTTTCTCTTTTGGAATGAGTGCCAGGAAGGCCGAATTTGTGCTTCCTCCTAGCTTGCTGCTCGCTTGTGATTTCCTTATCATTTTGGTTAGGTCCGATTTGATTATTTCCCAGCATTGCTGGAAGAATCTGGCTGTAAATCCATCCGATCCAGAAGCTTTGTCTGGGTGCATTTGGTCCACCGCCTCTTTTATTTCTTGCTGTGTGACTTCCTCCATAAGCTTGAGATTGATATCATCTTTTATTAGATTTGGAACAATGGATAGGGGGTACATTTGAGGGTCAATGCTTGCCCTTTCTGTTTCTGAGTAGAGGGTTTTGAATGTTTCAAAAGCTGCCTGTCTAATGCCCTCTGGCTCAGAGATTGTAATGTTTTGGACTTGGATTTCTGTCACAGCCTTATAGTGTTTCCTTGCTTCCGCTTGCTTATGGAAATAACTGGTATTTTTGTCTCCTTCCTTCAGCCAAAGACTTCGAGACTTCTGCCTCCAATAGCCTTCTTCATCTCTGCAGGCTTTGTGCCATTGCCTTTGAAGTTGTTCCTCTTTAAGTAAGTCCTGCTGAGTGATCTCCTTTTTTTCAAGAGCGAGCTGATGACTCTTTAGGCACCTTTGGGCTTCTAAGCGCAGGGCGATTGGGTCAGTTTGTTTTTTTGCCCATCCTTTTAGCGCAACCTTAAGCCTTCGCAATTTTTCTTCCCAAACATAAAACACGGAGCCATTTACTTTGCTAGTCCATACGCTGGAGACTTTGCGTAGAAAGTCTTTATCCTGTATCCATGAAGGATTGAATCTGAAGGGGATGGGCCCCTGACCTTGTTCCTTCCTTAGCTCTAAACTAATTGGCTTGTGGTCAGAGGTACTGTGGGGGAGGATTTCTTAGGAAGCTATGAGCCCAAGAGTCAAGAATGAACTTTGGACAAGGAATCTGTCCAAATGGGCAACGATATGCCCCTGACCTACCCTTTTGTTGGTCCAAGTGTAGCATCCCCTGGTCGGCTTAATATCCATTAAGTCCCATGCTGAGATTAGGTCCTCCACCCATTCTCTAGCTGGGTCCCTTACGATAGATCCTCCCCATTTTTCTTCTTGGGCTAAAGTTACGTTTAAGTCCCCTCCTAGTATGATATTTTCTAGCTCATTGTCTGTTAGATAGTCTAGAAGGGTTTTCCAGCAATTCTTTTTTTCTTCTATATGTTGTGGGACATAGATGTTAAAGAGACTTACCATTTTCCCTGACTCCCTATGGAGCAGTTGGGAGAAGATCCAATGCATGAAAAAGTTTGAGCGGATTAGATCTATTTTGGAGGCATTCCACAGGGTGAAGAGCCTTCCTGACGCGCCTCTGGCATTGTCAGCTAAACCTTGGCTGCTTCTCCATACGTTTTTTGAAACTTTTATAGAGTCCTGTTGACTCATCCTGGTTTCCTGGATAAGTAGGATGTCCGTTTTCGTTGCTTTGATTATGTCCCTGAGAGCTTCTTCCTTCCTCTTGCTACCTAGACCCCTACAGTTCCAGGAAAATAACTTCATTGGTTACTTTATGGAGGGGAGTGGCCTCCTTGAGAGGCCTTGGTCAGCTTCCTGGTTTGCCTTACTCCGATCAGTTGCTTGATGGTTGGTTGCGCTCCTTTGAGAACGTCCTTATAGGTTTCCTGATCTCTTTATGCTTTTTTGGATTTCATACCTCTGCTTGGCTTCTTTCGGGTGTCCCAAGCTTCACTCACTCCTTCTGATTCATTTCCTGATGAGATCTCTCCCTCCTTGATGCCTTGAGCCGCCCCGTTCCTTGGAGGGGAGATGGGTTTCTGCAATTCTTCTATTGTTTTTTGAGTTCCTCCGGTTTCCGGGATTTGGTCGCCTCTTTCTTTTTCAACTTGGGCAGCTTTGCTTGGATCTGCCGATTCACCTTCATTTCCCAGCGCTTTGAAGCTGTTTTCCATCTCTATGTTTCCAGGATTGTCTTGAGAGGGAGCTGGATTCTCCCTTCTTGGGCCTTTATATTTCGACCTTCCTTTCCGGGGTTGCTTCCAACCTTCCTCCCCTGTTTTCTCTGTGTTTGGGGTTTTTGGGCAGTTTCTCTGAAAATGTCCATATTCATGACATCCTCTGCATTTGAACGGGAGTTGCTCATAATCCAATTTTTGTAGGTGTTGCCATTCTCCAAACTTCAGTTTTACCGCTTCCGGCAAGCCTATTTCCAAATCGACTTCCACACAGATTCTTGCACAAGAATATTGGTCTTTTGGGTCGGCTCTGTCAATGTAGTGCCCTAGTCCGTTCCCAATAGTGAGGAGTTCCAGCAGTGGATTGGCAGGTTTGGGAGTTTGACCTAGACCGGGACGTCTTTTGGCACTTCCGAGGCTGGATCGAAGTTTGGAGTCCACCGATTCAGATAAAGGCCCTGTGTGCCCATGAAGTATGGTCCATTCCTGAAGATTAAATCACGGTCCTCCTGAGAGATGAATTCGAAAATGAAGTAGCCCCTTCCAACCGCATAACAAGTTACACTATTTGTTATTAATGGTCGCCAGTTCCTTTGGAACCAGTTGTCTGTTGTCTTGGCTGAGGGCCAAAGGCCCATGAACTGACCTACCAGACCTTGATCTGCGAGTGAGAGTGCTACCTTCATTGGCTGTTCCGGGGGGAGATTGATCTCTGGAACGTTATCCAGCCTTTTTACAAAACTTGGCGCTTCTGCTTGGGGCGCTTTCTTTCTGCAGGCTGTGATTAGTTTCCTGAAGGACGCAGTTGGGGAGGGAGGGGGCGACGGCTCCCCTCCGCCCTGGCTTGGCATGGTTGCAAGAGAGCACGAACCCTAGATCAATGTTTTTACCTGCGCGTGCATTTCTAGCTTCATCGTCATTGTTATGTTCAATGTTCTAATAAGAAAGTAGTGTTAAGCCTCCTTAGTCCTCTTATATTTTTACTTTTATGCATTGTATCACCCATCTTCTAAGAATGGAATCACGAAAAAGTTTCCATACTTCAAAAAACCATTTGATTCTATGTTTGATGGAACTCAATAGTTTTCTCCATTCTCCCTAAACAATATATACACCATCTTTGCTTTTTAATTTTAAATAGATCATAAAGATGAACATGATGCATCAAACTACCTCTCTAATAAAACAAGTTCACGTTTCTTATAAAATATCTTAGGCATGATTGAGAGGATCCCTCCTCTAGCCCTAGAATTGTGTTGAAGGCCTAAAGTGGTTCAAGAAGATATTCCTATTCATTATTCCCAAACATTTGTTCTTATGAGGGCATGAACAACCTAGAGGACAACATAATAATTAACGTCATTATTGGGGATAACTCTATCCCGGTATAAGACATAAGGTTTTCTTCCTAGTCGAAGAGGAAGTAGGTTAATGAATAGACTATGAATAATATTTATAAATATTTTGAGTTTAACATAGTGAGGTTTTTCACTCACATAGATATAAGTCCCATACCTTGGTAATCCTTGACAAGGATTTATCTACTCGTTTAACCAAGGAAGTGCTCTAGGAAGGTGCCTTAACTCAAGTGACTCCACTAGAGAAAAGGCATTGTAAAAACATGGATTGGAGAACCATTGTTACATGGTCCAACTTGAGAGGATGACTAACTACTCCATTACTAGACCTAGATCTCATATGGTGAAGAATACAAAGGTTTCCAACTCACCTCTAAGTAGGTAGCCTGATTCTTTTATTCTTATCCCTATTTTATTTATGGTTTTGACAATATTCCTAGTACAAGCTTTCATACCAATGTAATCACTAAATCTATTCCTAGAGGTTATTTCTTATCCATGTTCACAATTGGTGGACCTCTCCTAGGTGTCCATTTATTTTGACCACTTGTGGAGGATAGATGCACCTTATTCTCACAAGGCCTCATTGATTAGTAAGGAACGCTTGATACCTATATCATCATCATAGGTTGTGGTCATCCCTACTCTTCAAGTTTTTGTCCATTCTATGACCCAACCCACTATTGATACCCCAAACCAACCTTTGATTCAAAATCTTGATATTCTTATGGTTGAACCAAACCCCCCTAATCCCTAGCTAGTAGCAAGATTGAAGCCTTTAATCCTAACATCAACAAATAAATTAGGGCACATGCCTAATGGTTACCTAAAGGTCATGCCTAGATTCATTGAGGAGAATAATCTTTTTCCCGAAGACCACCTCACTTCTTTCTTGGACTACATTGATAACTCCTTAATGGAAAATGATGTTTCCTTTAATAGGATGTTTGTTCACTCCTTAGAAGGGAAGGCCAAAAATTTGTATATAAATCTACCTAACAACTCTATTAGATATTGAGGATAGTTTCAAGAGAAGTTTTTGAAGAGATGGGGGGTCACAAAAGATAACATATACTGCCTAACAAAGTTTAATACCCTTAAGAAAAATAATGGTGAGCTTGTCCATGAGTTAAATAGTAGGTTCTATAAGCTCTATCATTATATTCCTAATATTGTTAAGCCATTTGATCCAACTACCATGGTAGTATATGCAACTTCTTTTGAGTTTGATTTTTCCCTGCACTTAAGAGAGATCAAGGTATAAGACTTAGAAGCCATTTTTAATGATGCTAAAGACCTAGAAAGTCACATGAGGGCCTTAGGGATACAAATAAAAACCAAATATGACCCTGATGAGAGATGGCAATATCTTGATGGGAGAAGGGGGAAGGAGCTTGAGATCCCCTCTACTGGTCAAGTGACTTTGTCTAAGGAGGAAGTGACCAAAATGATGAGGTTTATGGCCAATCCTTTGATTAAGGTAAAACAAGGTCACTTTGTTCACTCATCTTTGGGGCTTGTTCCTAGAGCCCAATTCAAACTATTATAAATATATGTTAGTTTATAAGTACTCTAAATGTGCTACAAAGGGAACAAAAGAACAATATGTCCCACACACGTTTAGAGGGTAAACCAACCTAATAGTTCCCCACCCTCCCTATTATGAGAATTATTATGAGCGATGTGCTGAAGGCCTTGTTGATTAGTCCTTGGAGAAAAATATGTTTTTCCATGACAATGATAACATAAATATGGCTAATGAATTTTCCTCCCCACCTGGTTCAACTAACTTAATTGCAAGGGAGGAGGAAGAAGAAATGCGAGATGAGGCCATCTTACTAAATGAGGATCATCCCTTAGACCTAACCCCCATTATAAAAATGGAATATTATGTTGAATTTCTTGAGAAATATTCCTCTTAGATTGAAATAAAGTTTAAATTCATTTTTAACTATCTTTTACATAAAATTCAATTATTAAAAAACCTAAAAAAATAAAAAAAAGAATTAAAAAAGTTTATTTAGTTTTTTTATATTGTGAAATCTTTATATTCTAATGAAAAATTGATAAAATGTGAAACAATTTTAATTTGTGTGTGTGTGATCCGAAAATCCTTAGATGCCAAATTATTCTTTAAGCACACATTTCAACATCTAACTTGATTTAGAATACTTATTGATCGTATTTGACCGATTTGTATAACACATGTGAATCTTTTACTTATCCAAAACTTCATGAAAGGATGATAATTTGCAGAATTATGTGAGATGACACAACATAAAATAAAAGAACTAAATGAGATAATATTTGATGACGAATTTCACCTCTCATAGGCTACATCTTCGAGTCCCCTTTCACAGTGAGATTGTTCTTCATTGATCTCAAATGTGAAAAATTACAATGAAAATATACTTACAAAGCCAATCTTGAAGTCACTCTTCCATTCTGCTACTCAAAACCAGAAATAGAGTTTACCATTGAATTCCTCTCGAAATTATGAGAAAAATGAGTATAAACTTGACAATATTCTGAACTTGCTCAATTTAACCGTCTTTACATGCAAAACAATGCATTATGGCTCTCATACATAGTAATATAGACTAATATTTTCATAGACAACATCTTAGCACAAAAATAACATCACCATCATGCTCCTCTAAAAAAATGACAAAAATGAGTATAAAAAGGCTATGTTTGGACATGGTGCTCAATGGCACGCAAAACAAGACAACACCATCCCAATTGCTCTCCTTGACATGCATCCCAATGCACTATCTGTACCCTGCAATGAAATCTATGCACTCTTCTTGTACTCCATCTCAGGATCCGTTCCCAGTCTTAAATAGGGTGCAGACCCAACCATGGTCCGAACCTCTAGTTAACCATGGCATCAAATTAAAATCAACTCTATGGGAATCTCTGCCATGTGTGGCACCATTTGCGAGTTGGTTAAGACTTGGGTTTGTGTGGGAGGATATCATGGATTCAACCCCCGTGAATCTCTCCTCCCTTTGGCGTTTTGTTGTATTTGTTATATGCTATGTTTAGTATATAGTTTGGACTTGTTGAGATCAATTCTTGCTTCCAAAATTTCCTTCCCCTTTCTTTTTTCCTGACTTCTTTTTTTCCATTTCTTTTCCCTCTTCTATACTTTCCCCTGTTTCCCTTTTCCTCTCTTCCCTTCTTCTATCCCTTTCTAGTTACCATACTTAGTCGTATTTCAGAAATCGACGGGTTCATGGGTAGGTGGGTTCGCGGGCCTTCATGCCCATCTATTTTCCTATGTCACTAGTCCGACCGAACACCCTGCTGTATTATACTTAGCCTTTAAAAAAAAAATTCACAGGTTCACGGAGTCGAGCTTTCATCCTCCAAATTCCGTGATCTCCAATTTGCACCCAAAATTTTGTGATCCTCATTTTAACCATCAGACTTGTCGTAGGTTTTGAGTCCCTAAAATCATTTTATTTCTCCTGCATGCAAGCCCGATCGACCACTTTTCTACACTTCAACTTATTTTTTATCATCCACAACCGCGGGTTGGCGGGTTCGTGAAAAAAGTCATATTCAAAACTACTCTCGTTTGTCCCCACCATTCTCGTGCTCTTTCCAATATGCATTGAATGTTGTTTAATGCTAGCAACTAATTGTGCAGGCTTCAAACAGATTGCCATTAATGGCGAAATACTCAAGGATATTATTCATTAAATTGCATTAATTCACCAATTTCCAGAGGATTATATTATTGCCATCTCTCCGAAAAGATTTATTTCAAGTTATTATTCTGTTGAAAAATACTCATGTCAACCTAATGGCGGCAACAAATAGACAACAATTCTGTGGATATACTTTGAATATTTTTGGTCGTTAAGACTAGAAATTTCAGTGGTCCATAGAATATTCATATTACTCATCTCCTCCTACACAAAACGACGTAATCTGGGCATGCAGAATTGCTTGCGCAGGGTGTGTTCCTGAAGTATTTGACTGCAAAGAACTTGTTGCATGGCGCGTTGAGAAGTACATGCCGAGCCAAAGAATTATACAACTCCAAGATCATTCCCCCATTTCCATTTCACAACAAGTTTTTCGCAAGATGTTGAAGCTCCTAGAGCCAACACTTACCTTCAAAGGAGAAGACTGTAGATATTTTATGAAGAAACATAACAATGGCCTGGATCTTCTTCCTGAATATTTGGAGAATCCTGCGACTATTCCAGAAGACATAACCAGGATCCAGGTCAATTATTTTAAAAACCCTTTCGAGAGATTGCGTGGTTTTTCACCAAGTTGACATGTGAGAAAAAAACTGCTACCATTTCTTGCATGATTCTATATATTTTATATTTTACAGTAAAAGAACAGGCTATATTTGACTGGGGAGAATTGTTTTCCATCGAAATTTCATCCTAGTTATCACACTACAAAAGGGACAAAAAATTATTTATGGATTCCTACTTGGTATTTTCTACAGTGTATTGTTGTCAATTTCCAAACTGGAATATAAATAAGAGGGTAGACTGTGAAATAGATCCAGTTACCTTATGATATTAGGCATTGTGGAGACACAAGACTTCTCTATATTTTTACGAAGTTTACAAGGATTTTGTCTTAGTCTTCAAAGGGTTGTTGTTTGGTAAAAATACCCCCAGGATATCTGACCAAGCTAACAAATTATTGGAGAAAAAGGGAACGATAGAACAGATGGAAAATCATAGTGTCATCAAGATATTTTGTTCCAAAGAAAATACCTCTTTTCTTCCATATCACGTATCTAACAATTTGTTTATTACATAAGTGGCAAGGCAATGCAACTTCTGGCTACAATTTTTCCATGAAAAAAGGAAAAAACAATTCATCCCCTTGCCATGGAAGATTGGAGATTTCATTTTCAGAAACATAAATAAAATTGACGAGTTTGCAAGCCATTTGAATAACGTGAGCTTGAAATATGACGAAAAGATCAAGGGCTTTGATCCTAACAAAATCTTTGTGGAACACATGCTTTCGGTAGGATTCAGTAACTCGTTCATCTAGACTACCTTGAATGAATAAGAAGAAGATAACAACCAAAGTACTCATGTACACGAGGCTGATGACATAGAAACAATGCTAAGCACTAACGACTTGTATAAGCAAAAAGGAAAGGGTCCTAGTGAAAGGAGTGCCCATTATCCAAATGTTACTCCCAAAACTACCACATCCTGGAGCAATGCTCCAACGGCTCACCCAGTTAGAAAGATTGCCAACAGTAGTTAAAGCGGTGGAGGAGAGAAGAATCCCCCTCGGGAAAATTAAGAGTTCGCATAAGTTGCTTGTAAGAAAGAAAAGAGAATATTTAATACAAGAGGAAGAGGACAACCTTATAGAAAATGACATCCAAATATTTTCTCTGGATGACATGGAGTTGGAGGCGGATATTGAGAAAATATTTCCCACGATGGAACAACCATAAATTGTAAATCAATAAAATGTTTTATTGGAAGTTGCTGCAAATGAGATTTTTAGTGAAAAGGAATCCTTCACTTTTCAGAGTGCTATTTTTGATAAGGAGTCTAAAAAATTGATTGTGGAAAGAGGTGATCAAAAGAATAAAAAGGGAAAATATCTCTCATAGGTTGACCTGAAAGACATGCAACCGTCCCAAATCTCTAAAATTCATAAGGCAACCAATGATGCTCTTGATGATTCCATTGACGGGTTGGAAGCTTAAAATTCCAAGCTAAAAGAAAGGATCAAAGAGTTGGAGAATGCCTTAATGCCTCTTCTAATCCTGGCAAATCCTTTGTCAATGGTCAAATGAACCACACCCGCCATTAAGTTGAAAGAATCTTCAAGCCTACTCACATCGATCAAGAGTTATGTGGAAAAGAATATTAAGAAGAGAATGTCACTAATAACAAAAGCATGGGAGGTTTCGAAAAATGTTGTTTCTTTTGGCTCAAGGGAACATGCCTTCCATGAATATCTGCAAGCTGATATAAAGATTGAAGAAGGTTTCTACACTGATGTTGTGTTACCATTTGGAATTAAATTCTCAAACATGACAAAACTGAGAAGAAGAGAGGAGGATCTGCCTTCCCCAAGTCGAATAAAACAACTAAATGCTTGTTGAAAGGAAATGATTAAAAATTTGAGTAACATTGTTCAAACATGCAACGAAGCCATACTAAATAGAGAAGAACTATTCAAGAGACTCACGAAGATAGATCTAGCAGGAGGTACTAATGAGGTACAAGACCCTAAATTAATTCTCAACTCAATGTTTCTAACAAAGCAACAATTTGACGAACAAGTTGAGATATTCAAAAGGTTATCAGTTGAAACAATTTATGGCATACTCAAATATAATGAAGATGAAATAGAAAATTGGCTAGTTGATTATTCCATGAAAAATCAAGATATTGAGGAAGAAATACATGGTATTTCTCTTGACTTAAGAGACTTGGAAGGTTTTCGACAAGTCTTAATCACGCTCCAGGAGGCTCCCCACGCATGCATATGGTGCATCCCCTTACCTTTTTCCCTCACGCCATGGCCCCAAGAGGGGCCCCCGAGGGTCCCCCCCCCACCTCTCCCTCCTGAGATAGATGCTTTCAGAAAACTAGTCGCAACCAACATCAAACAAACTGTCTCAGAGATGTAACAAAAAATCATTTAAAAACTAGATAGCATCCCCTCAGTCACCCTCCTAACAAAAGAAACATGCAGATCTGCTTTGAACCTTGTTGAATGGGGACTCATTGGCCAGTTCACAGGCCTATGGCCATCTCCCAAATCCATAGATGCATGGGTTCAAAGGAACTGGAGTCCTCTCGTAAAAGAAGGCATCAAAAGTCATCTCATCGGTAGGGGATTCTACGCATTCGTCTTTGACATCTCAGAAGACAGAAACCTCATCTTAATGAATAGACCATACTTTATGGGCCCTCAGGGTCTATATCTGAACAAATGGTCTCTAGACTTCAATCCAACGCAAGATGTTCCCTCAACAGTTCCAGTCTGGGTGCGCCTCCCTCATCTTCCTTTGCATTGCTGGAATCCGAAGTCTATGGAATCCATTGGGAACACTCTCAGAAAATACATCAACAAAGCAGACATAAAGGATCAATATTCCTATGCTAGAATATGCATCGAAGTAGATCTAGAGATGGGGCTCCCGAAAGCCATTCAACCAAAGGCCGCAGATTGGTCTCACATCCAAGAACTGGATTATTGTAAATTCTAACCTTGTACAATATCTACTGCAAACTGATATTCAGAAAAGAACAGAAAAGATACAATGGCAAATACAAACATTACATAGAGATTTTTCACCTGGAAACCCAAACTGGGAAAACCAA
>JASDQU010364565.1:0-11667 GCA_032191745.1 Picea mariana
AATGAAGCTCATAGCTTCTACAAAAATGGCATCATGGATGTTGCTCTCAGTAACACACTACTGCTCATGCTACCCTATGGAGAAATCATCTCAATTGACTAGCCATGCCTACAGTATGGCACTGGAAATGCATCGAGACCTTGCCAATCGACATATCTGGGATCCCTGTAGTCAAACTGTCCAAATTATGTTCGATTGCTTCGTAGTCATCTGCATCCTATCCTGCAACTACTACTACTTCCCCTCGCCTCTGGAAAAGGGATGTACCTGGGGGATGGAATGGCCCTACATCTGTATGGTAATGATATTTTTGATTAGTCATTGGATCGAAAAACACATAAAAATATTTGATATTTTGAGAAAAAATTACTAAAACATTAAAAAAGAAAAATGTCTTTCTCACCTAGTTCCCCCCACTGAGAACCCTCAGTAGCACTAAGTTAGGATCATTGTGAAAATATATCCCAACATATGCATAGTCATTGATCATCAAGATCTGGGGCTCCAACCAATCAAAAAAGGTGTCATTATATCTAATAATGGGACCTACCACATGTCGCGACATGAGATCACACCATCGCGTCATCCACAGATCTCGTGGCACTGGTATATTCCAATCTATCTGTAAGCGAAAGTGAGGGAATCTTTCCAAGAATAAAGATGTGAAAATGGATCCGTACCCAAACTGTTTTAGATCCCCATTCTTTCTCTTGGTCAACTGGATCTTCATACTACAAAGAAGCCCATCACACCAGTTCAACACACGAGGTTCCATGCATTCTATCGCATACTGGAAATAGATATATAGAGCCATGTATGGAGAAGAGCTCCCTACCATCCATGAAATGCTGAAAAGGATGGTTCTCAAGGTCAGATCACGAACCCCTTTGATAGTCACCTTACCCTTGCATCGCTCGGCCCCGGGTTTACAATAGTCTCATGTATTTACTCATTGGTAAACCCCCACCTCAACCTCCTTTTAAGGTCACTTTCACCCCATGATGGGACAACCCTGTTAAGAAGTAGATGTCTTCGATGTCCAAGGAGATCACATGAACACCCACATGGAATACTTGTTGGTCCACGTCCCACATATAGACCAAATATTCCAACAGTATCAGCGGAGCTCTCATCCCCTAGATCTTGAAGAATTTTAATAAACCACACTGTCGTAGAGAATTTATGGTGTCAGGATCGTTCAAAGCCATTTCATCATCGTCTTCATGCTCTCTTTCTCTCCACTCCAACATATTTGCAACCAAAATACCTGCATGGAGATCGAAGAAAGAAGTTAACACCTTTAATTATCAGAATTTAGAATTTGTTTTGGTCCACCGTATCCTTTTATTTTGGGTTTTACGTTGTCGTAAATGGGCTTTGGTTATAGAGCGAGGTTTCCACAGGTGAACCGTTAGGCACCTACGAAAATCCTTGATTTCTGCAAGCCCCGATATAGGGCACCTACAGTGGCCCCAGTGCGCCTATGGTCCAAAAATTCACCCAAAAATTCATCTTTTAAATGATTAAAATGAATTTTAAGCCATTTAAAAGGAAGGAGACAAGGTACTTACTATTTCTACGTAGACCATTCACCGAATGATCGCTTGGGCTCTCCACAATCAACCATCGAAATACAAGGTGAAAAAGAGCTTTGGGACAATTTTTTTGGTCAAATACAAATGAAATAGTGAAAATGAGTTCTTATCCCTATTTATCTCATTTTTTACTTTTTGTAAATATATTTTATATTATTTGAATATATTTTATCAAAATCCTAATAGTCTCGTGAGTGTTGTTTCTTGCATATGGGCAGACTAGGGTTTCGGACAATGAAGTATGGACAGTTTTTGCAATTTGTTTGTCTTTTTCATCGATTACACACTTACCTTTTAGGGTTTTTTAGCAAAACCTCGATTTTAGAAAAATGACGAGAACGTAACCGAGTATACTTTTTTCATCATTTCATACTTGTCATGGTAACATGAAAATAACGAAACTTATAGAGTAATATTTAAGCTCTTTTCGCACTCCTTCAAAAACGAAAAAGATTGCCTAGCGACCTTGTTCTATTCATGCTCATAAAATTATTTGAATAAAATGTTTGACATGCGATAGTTTATCACTTTTTCGGTCCAGTCGAACTATTTTATGAAAAATGAACTGAGAGAGTTCTCTTTTAAGTGTTTTTCCAGACTCTATAAACATGAAAAACCTTTGAGTTTTCTATCTTTGGACTCGTTAAACAAACATCGACAGACCCATACGGGACCGAACCACTCCCTCTTAGGGTTTGTTAAAAATACTCTGAGGGACTCGTCCAAAGGATGAGCTTACATCAACAAGCATATGTTATCCTCCTCAAGTTTGCGTAAAAATAAAGAGGTACTCGCCAGAAATAGTGGGGGAAAATTTGGGAAAGAGATGTGTCTCTATATTTGTGTTAATGGTAGTAAGCGTCGCTCTTGAGCATGGCACCCCCTTCATCATTTGAATCCGGGTTGGGAAATCCATTTTCGTCTCGTCTAACTTTCTACAAGTTCATATCTTGGGTCATCTTTGGGTCAATGCTGCCAATCCTAGTGTCGTGCCATCCATATGTTCAAGAGAAGTTCAACAAAGCCTTCTATTGATTTTTCCATCTTCAATTTTCAATTCCTATCATTGTCGGCCTTCCTTATGTCTGTTCCAAATCATAATCATACTTTGCTTTACCCTGAATCTGTTACTTGTTTCATGTCATTTGATGCGGGATACATCAAGGCCCTCCTGTGATGAGTCTTTTCCTGTCGACTTCAACTCATTATCCAGGAACAAGACTTAGAAACTATTTAGTGCCTTGGAGTGTGCATGCCTCAATGGAAGGGTTCTTCACTCTCGACAATGGATTTACATGATTGATCCCTGATTGAGAGATTCCATCGAGTGTTCAAGCTCAACTCATCTATTCACACTCATTGGATTGTACTATCATACCTTGGGCGTCATTGACTTCAATGGTGATTTCCCTCGCACTTGTTAATGACTTTCATTAATTATAGGTAATCGAGTGGTTTCTAACCATGTTCAACTTCAACACCTGTAATCACATGGCTAGATTTGTACTGACGGACGATGGGATTTAAGACCTAGACCTATTCATTTTTTGGTCCAGGTTGCAATGGGGTATTTCTGATTTTAATTGACACATAGATCCACTTTGCATATCTCGTGGCTATGTTAGTGCCTTGGAGTGTGCATGCCTCAATGGAAGGTTTCTTCACTCTCGACAATGGATTTACATGATTGATCCTTGATTGAGAGATTCCATCAAGTGTTCAAACTCAACTCATATATTCACACTCATTGGATTGTACTATCATACCTTGGGGGTCATTGACCTCAATGGTGATTTCCCTCGCACTTGTTAACAACTTTCATTAATGACAGGTAATCGAGTGGTTTCTAACCATGTTCGACTTCAACACCTGTAATCACATGGCTAGATTCGTACTAACGGACGATGGGATTGAAGACCTGGACCTATTCATTTTTTGGTCTAGGTTGCAATGTGGTATTTCTGATTTTAATTGACACATAGATCCACTTTGTATATCTCGTGGCTATGTCAGTGTCTGATTTTTCAAATACATAGATCCACAGTGTATTCCTGGTGGCTATGTAGAATCTTGATGACATCGATCCACAATGTATAATTGGTGGCCATGACTTATCCTTATGATTTCAATCAATTATATTCTGAACATGGGAATTCCTACTTCAGACATGGTATAATATTGTGTGGATGCTTGATTGTTTGCAGGTTCCCGATTGTTGCGTTCCTTGTTCCCGATACACACACACTTTTTTACAACGTATTTCGTCTATCATGAGTTTCAACCTCATTCTTTGGTGGGCATTTTGTTACACATTATTTTGGTCATTCTAATGATGATATCACAAACATGTGTTCAATCTCCCAACATGACTTTTTTCCTGAGAGGGTCTGCAGGCTGCTCATACTACACAGTGAGAAAATCTATCATTTCCACAGGCTACTCTATGGATGGCCCACGATATTTCCACAGGCTACTACATAGGCAGGGTGCAGCGGTGTTCCAAGGTGAAAATAGGAAAGAGGTTTCATGAATTTTCTAGAAGGGGAATCTTCTAGACTATGAGGTGGCGTCCATGTGGTTCTGATCCTGTTGGTTTCTCTGATTTGGTGGGATCATCCTTATCCTTTTAACCACTTCACCTTCTCCTATATAATCATGGGATTCTCATGGAAAAGGTTAAACAAGAAGAAGTAAGATTAAGAAGAGAATTGATGAAAGAATAGGATGAAGATTGTGTGAACAATCTTGTTCTTATCGATGCTTGAGGCCTCCATTTGTCCTTCAATATTTTGTGGATTATCTTCATGTGAATTTCAGAGCAAGGGTATGTGTGTGTCGGGACAAAGGACCACTAAAAGGGAACTTGTGACATCAAGGAAATTCGGTTGTATCTTCTACTTTTCCTTAATATAATACTGTGGTACGTCTCTTTGCCATAAAATGATTAGTGTTTTATTACATGATTCCTTGATCACATGTTTAGGTTGTCATTGAATTCTACTATTGCTTCTTTCACGTTGGTTGGTTTGTGTTGTCACAGATTTGATTGTACAAGAGCACTAGAGTGAAGTAGTGACAACAAAGATATAAGGAAGTGATTCATAAGGTATGTTATCTATTCCTCTTTGGATAGTAAACTCAATGATTGCAACTTAGGGAAAGTGTCTTATTTCATCTTGTTTTGTTCTAGATCTAGGTGGATCTAGGAGGATAAATTCATGTCCACATCTACCGATTTACCCAATAACACCCCTATATCCATTGGTGGGAATGAGGCTTTAGATGATATCTTCTTGAGACAGTGGGGGGATAAAAAAGACATCATGTATTATTCACAGAGTTTGGGTCCCTAAAGAGAAAAGAGGGAGAGTCTATCTCTGACTTCTCCAAAAGATTCAACAAAATGTACAATAAGATCCCTTCCAAGATAAAGCCTACAAAATCCTCTGCCAAAATTACCTATGCTAATGCTTTTGACCTTGACTTTTCCCTCCTGTTAAGAGAGAGAAGAGCTACCTTCTTGTCTCATATGCAAGATGTAGCCCTGGAAGTAGAGTCTAACGTATTGGCAGTTGACTAACTCAGAAATAAAGTTGATAGAGACAAAGGAAGGGGAAGAATTGAAGCCTCAACCTCCATTTCCTCTACCTCCCCCCTCAAATGGACGAAGTAACTAAGTTTCTAAAATCACTTTCATCCAGAATGGAAAGGTTGGAATTAGAGGGGAAGTAGACACACATAAATCCTCAAAATATTGATAATAGAGGCAACTTCAGGAGGCAGAATAACAATGCTCCTCAGATTATGCAAAGAGAACCTCGGAACATAGATAGGGATGATCAGAAAACAACCTTGTCATAGATCATGGTGGAGACAAAAAGGACCTTGACCCATAAATCCATTATCTTGAAGAAGCTTCTCCTTCTCCTCACATGACTCAATCAACATACGAGGAGTCTCTCATGGACATTCAATTAAATGAGCTAAGCAAGGGGAACAAGGCCAACAACAACCCAAATAGATACAACCTCAGGTCTAAGGATAAAGATGGGAATTATGACATCCGTGATCAGCCTCCCAGAGTAGACACGCCCACCAAAGATGCAAAAAACAACAGTAGGGAAAATAAAACACATAATCCCCCACCATTAGGCAAAGGTCCTATCCCAGAATTAAAGAAAATTCTGAAGCCCCCCTCTTATTTTAGCTTTGAGCATGAAATTCATAATATTAGGATCTCGGTACCCCTTTCAACGCTAGTCAATAACAAAGACTTTAAGAGATCCATATCTAAATTATTTTTTCTTGAACCTTTTTATCAACCCTTAGACTCAATCAATTTTCAAGACGAGAAGCCAGCAGTCATCTTAGGTCCTATGGTAGAAGATAGAGATGATTCATCCCCTCCCTTATATATGTCACTGAACATACATGATAAGGTACTACATAATTGTTTGATGAATTCAAGGTCCTCTCATAATCTCATGCCCAAAATGGTCATGGAACAACTAGGACTAGAAATCACAAAAGCATACCATGACCTGTATTCCTTTGATTCCAAGAAAGTGCAATGTCTTGGGGTCATCAAAGATCTAGTTGTGACCTTGTTCAATTTGCCCATGAAAAGTGTGGTCATGGATATCGTGGTAGCTGATGTTCCTCCCAAATTTGGCATTCTTTTGTCAAGATCTTGGATAAAAAGGATGGGAGGAAAATTACAGATGGACCTCACATATGCTACCATTCTTGTATCTGGGGGCAAACATAGAAGAATGTATAGAGAATCTTAGTTTGCCTATATCATTAGTGATGAATAAGACCCCACCAATCATCCTATCTTTTTCCTTGACGTTGATTTGGGATACAGCTTGTTACAACTCACTAATGCTCCCGAAGCCCCTCTCGAAATCAGAAAGCAGTCCCTTACTCTCTGTGAATATTTTCCTCTGATTAGCTCTATGTGGAATTTTTTTTTCAATGGAGCCTCTTCTAGAGAAGGTGTTGGAGCTGGAGTGGTCCTTGTTTCTCCTATCCAAGAAATTGTGTCTCTATCATTCAAGTTAGAATTTGAAACTACCAATAATGTGGCATTATATGAAGCTCTTATTTTGGGTTTCAGGGCTGCAAAAGACATGGGAATTATAGAGATATCAGTGTTTGGGGATGTTGATTTGATTTCCCAACGGATCAGAAATATTTATCAAGACAAACTGTAAATTTTTCAGACCCCAACCGAGTTTCAGTTTCGCTGATTTTTTCAGCCAATGTTTAATTCCCAACCCAATTTTATATCAGCAATTAAATACACAACAGAAAATTAATTTCAGAACTGAAACATGAGGATTCTGAACATCCTTTATAATGCAAAAATAAAATATCAACAACACATAAAACTCAAAAACTATTGACACAGATATTTTTGGTCTAACTTTGACCCTGGAAAAAACCCACAAGGGGAAAACTAGTGAGAGAGGGATTTTTATTATTTATGAGCTTCTGAGAAATTTATTTTACAGCATATTCATATTCAGAAATTACAAAAACTTATCTCAGACTTTCTTCTGCAAAAATCCTTCTGAACAAAACCTAGGAAAGCTCCTTGATTTTTGTGCCAAAAATCCATACAATTGTACCGTTGTCCTGGCAATAAATGTTATATAGACTGTCTCGGTTTCTATGCCAAATTTATGCTAACACTATGGAATATGCAACAGGAACAACTCCTCAAAAACATGCCCTTTCTTCTCGAAAACTGTGTTGTACGACCCTCAAAAATTGTGCCAAAATCTATATGGATAGTATGGAATTTAACCTAGAAATTAATGACTGTAGGTGCCTCGATTTTTGTGCCAATAAATGACTATATGGAATCCTTGGGATGCATTCCAAACTTCTCAGAAATGTTTCTACTATCTTCCTCGATTTTTGTGCATAATAAATGGTTGTATGGCCTCTAGAAATCCATACCATACGGACTACATTCAATGTTGTACTCTGCCTTGAAACTCATGCTAGCTTGCTGCCTTGGGATACATGCCCAACTCTGAAAATGCTACCTCTTATCAAGCTCGACCTCTCTCTTTCTCTCTCATTCTCTCCAAAATATGAAATGAACAACAACCCTATCTAGGGTGCACCCTCCTAACCTAATCGACCTCTTGAGGTAGGTGAGGGGTCTCTTAATCCAACAGTTCAAATTGGATTAGATGAGTGGCTAATATTTGGTGTCTCTTCGCTCACCCTCACTAAAATCATAAAGTCATATTTTAATTTGCATCTCACAAATTAAATGGCTATGGCCCACATTAGGTACTTTCTCACCCCTTAGGCGCCTACGGATGAGAAACACTTGCCTAGGTACTTTATTAATTAAAAATATTTAACTCTCCCTCTTATCGAGGAAAGTGTTACTCACCACTCCAAGATTTTCCCTGATAAACACAAGCTTGCCTCTGCCTAATGCCTTGGTGCATATGTCTGCAACCTGCTCCTCTATAGATATGTATTATAGCTCCACAACTCCTCTCTAAACACAGTCATGGATGAAATGATAACGAATCTCAATATGCTTAGACCAGTCATGAAAAATGGGATTCTCTGAGAGTTTAATGCAAGTCGGATTATCACAGTAAATCACAGCAGGCCTCAAATGCACACCTAACAATCCCACCAAGATCTTGCGAAGCCAAAGGGCCTCACAACTAGGCTGACTGGATGCCATATACTCAACCTATACAAAAATCAAAGCCATTGACTTTTGTTTCCGACTGAACCAAGACACAGCTACTGATCCCAATCCAAAAAAACACCCTGAAGTGCTTTTCCTATCACTAACACATCCTACCCAATTCGAGTCTGTATAGCCAACCAGACGAACTCGATCTCCTCTCTGATAGTCCAAACCATAATCTACCGTACTAAAAAGATACCTGAGCACATGTTTTTCTTCCACCCAGTGCACTCTCTTAGGCTCCACCATGAACTGACTAATAGTGTTGACAAAAAAACAAATATCTGGCCTGGTATTGACCAAATACATCAATGACCCAATAAACTGATGATATAAAGTGGAATCCACCAACTGTGAGTCAGAAGCATGAAGATTCTTCCAGTTGGTAATCATGGGAGTGGTCATGGGCCTACTATGCCCCATTTGAAATCTACTCAAAATGTCACACACATACTTCCCCTATCCTAGGAAGATGTGTCCAGGCTCCTGCCAAACCTCCAATCCAAAAAAGTAATGAATCAGTGCGATATCAATCATCGCGAACTCTAAAGCAAGGATCTCCTTGCAGCTGCTGATGAGTCTCTCTGCCCCTATAATGAAAATGTCATCCACATATATTAGAATAATGAGAGGATCCTATCTAACCACAATGAAGTATAGGTTGGTATCCACCTCACTCTTCTCAAAACCCACCATTACAAATAGGCATCTATCCTCAAATACCAAGCTATGGGAGGTTGTTTTAGCCCATACAATGCCTTGTTCAGTCTACACACGTGAGACTCTCTCCCATGCACCTCAAATCCCAATGGTTGCTCAATATACACCTCCTCCTCAATAAGACCATTCAGAAATGTGTTTTTCACATCCATCTGGTTGATCTTCCAACCCATCTTTGTTGTAATGGAGATCATTGCCATGATCAAAGTGTATCTAGAAATCAACGCAAATGTGTCATCATAGTTGACTTCATCAACCTGTGAAAACCCCTGAGACACAAAGAGAGCTTTGTAATTCTCAATGTTTCCATATGCATCATGCTTTAGTTTATAGATCCACCTAGAAGTCACCGCTGATTTCCCCTCAGGTCTAGGAACAACTTCCCAGACATTGTTCTTCATGATGAGATTGTTCTCTTCCATCATGGCATCTCTCCATACCTTTCTACTACTGGCCTCTTCAAAAGTGGAAGGCTCAAACTCTTGAATACTTCTCACCATCATGATGTAGCTACAAAACCTCTCGGGAGGTTTACTCTCCCTCACTGCCTGTCTGGGATTCCCCACTGAACCCTGTGCCTCCCTCAAAGTGTCCTAAAGACACTTGGTCTTCCTCCTCTCTGAAGTAGTGTCCTGTGGAGGGGACTCTCCCTTCTCAACCCCATATCTTGAAGACAATGATCCTGAAGTAGACTCTAAAGTACGTGATCCTAAAACCTGTGGACTAGTAGCCTGTGAGCCTGAATCCTGTGGCCCTGTCAACTGTGAACTTGTCGTCCCCGAAACTAGTGGCCCTCAAATCTATGTCACTTTAGTCTGTTGTAGACTCACCTGAATCTGTGGTGAAGATTGATCACCCTTATCTGTCCCTCTAAACTTCCTAAAGGCTCTATCCTCCTCAAATTTGACATCCCTCCTCAAGACAGTCTTCCTCGAGGAAGGAAAGTATATACGGAAAGCCTTTGAAGTCTCACTGTACCCAAAAAATATCCCTCTCTCTATCATTTTCTCCAGCTTTTTCCTCTTCTTAGAAGGGACATATGAATATATTATGAACCCAAAAATGGGAAGGTGCCCCACCTCAGGCTTCTTCCCAGAAAAATCCTCCTCAGGATTCATGCTCCCCACAACCTTGTGGGGACTCCTGTTCTACAGATAAACTTTAGTGTAGAATCCCTCTGCCCATAGAAATAGTGGCAGCCCCTGATCATGTAGCATGGATCTCGTAGCCCCAACAATGGAACTATTCTTCCTCTCTATGACCCCATTCTGTTGCGGGTTGTAAGGAATAGTCAACTCCCTCCTGACGCCCTCTCCTATACAGAAGTCCGTGAACTCCTTGGAGGTATACTCACCCCCATTGTTCGATATTAGGACTCTGATTTGCTTCCCTGTATGGTTCTCCACAAGATCTTTAAACTTTTGGAACCGACTGAAGACTTGTCCTTTGGTATTCATGAAGAAAATCCAGGACTTCCGAGAGAAGTCAACAACGAATACATCATAGTATTGGGAACCAATCAACAATGTTGAAGACATCGGGCCACATACATATGAATGTATAAGATCAAGTATCCCTGCTGCTCTATTGTCACTACTCGGAAAAGCAGTCTTGGTGTACTTTCACAAAGAACACCCCTTGCACAACTCATGGTGCTCTAAATTGAAATATGGAACTCTTGTCACCATCTCCCTTAGAACTCTCAAATCCCTATGGTGCAAATGTTCCATCCTCCTGAGACATAGCTCACATAGGTCACTGCTGCTACTGGTAGTATGAATCAATTCTCTTACTAGCTAGAACAAAAACTTGTACAACCTCTCATGTCTAGTACTAATCACTTTGGCCGAAGTGATGCTAGACTCCCTGGGGAAAAAAATCACATGCCCATCATGGAACAAGACCTCACAGCCCTTCTCCTCAATAGTAGAAAATGACACTAAGTTCTTCTTCAAGCCTGGAACATATAGAACCTCTTTCAAAGTCATGGGAAGGAAAGACTCCCTCTGAAATGATACAGTCCTACTACCAACCACCTTGACCTCTCGGTCATCTCCAAGCACTAACTCAACACTTCCCATCTCTATGAGGTTTTTCAAGTGCTCACGAACCCATGTCATATGGTGAGAGGCACCACTATCAATATACCAAGTATTTGTAATAGTGGTCCTCATGGATAGACACACAATCAAGGAAAATTCCTTGTCAAACTTGGTGGAAAAATATTCCACCTCTGTTGAAGATGTTGTTCGTTTCTTCTTCTTATTTGGACACTAACCTTCATAGTTCCCAAACTTATGGCATGCAAAGCACTTGAATTTGCTCATGTCTTTCTTCCCTTTACCCTTGGGCTTGTGTCCTCCCTTTGGACCCTTTTTGAACTTCTTCTTGCTAGTGGTAGCAAGAGCCACATTATCCTCCTCATGAATTGTAGAAGAACTTCCATGTACATAACCTCTCTGGGTCTCCTCCTGAACAAAGTCATCCCAAAGACATTCCCAACCGAAAAGATTCCTCTAGCAACAATGCCTTCCACAAAAACAACCCATTGTTTGGAAACTCCATTCAATGTTGTTCTCACAAGATCACTGTCAACTATGGCTTCCCCCACAGCTCCAAGCT
>JASDQU010364567.1:0-11630 GCA_032191745.1 Picea mariana
TTTTGCAATGATCTCATCATAACTCTTATGTGTCTTCCAAATAATTAAATATATGGGAGGAGGGTATATAGGCACACTTTCAAACAATGGTGTGCTATTCGTTAAAATTGCAAAACAAGATTCCATTCATGGGAGGAAGATATGAGATGCAATTAATTAAAATGCTTGTAATAAACAATGAATGAGAACCTCACATTTTGATTCGTTGCAATGCATGTCACATAATGATATAGTGTAAACTAATTCTCATCTTGAATTTATTTATGCATCCTGCATTTATATAATATCACGAGAAAATATAAAACAGAATGTTGGACCTCCAATGGAAATTTGAATCTTGATAGCAACATCCTAGATTTTATGAAGCAACCATTCATTATAAATCTTTCCTTTTGGAATGTGACACTAACTACCTTAGGAGTTTCCAACACATGCATACGAGGTTTTTCTCCCATTAATTAACCAACAATTACCTCTATACATATTCCCTTTGGTTGACGACCTTCTTTGTAGATCTTTGAAAAAACTAAGGTGCGAGAGGAAATAATATTTCAAAGAGGAATCTTAACCTTGATTCACCTTGAACCTTGGAATCAATCCCTAAAGCTTTATTTGTGAATATATTTGTAGGTCTATTGATTTAAACCCTTGTATATAAATATTGAATTAATGATAGTTTCATAAGTAAGCATATTTCTTTATGATATCCTCCTAAGTCTCAATTTTAATTTTTTAAAATGGATATTTTCTTTGAACCTATTCCATTGACTGGTAACTGAATTTTGGCACCGATGACCAATTTAAATTATACCAAACATAATGGAGTGAAAAATGATATGCTCATGGCACCGTTAAGAAGAGAAATGGAAGTCTCGATCCATTTTCAATAGATGATTCTATCTCATCATATAATTGTTGGAGATGAGGTTGCTTCAATTAATAAGAGAAATTTCAATCTAAGATGAAAATGGTTGGAAATATCATATTTTCATATGACCATGGTAAAGGATGAGGCCGAATCAACCTCATTTCATCATGAAAATGGTTAAATGATGGTTTAGTTAAGTATGGAAATAAATGAGTATGTCTAGGTAAATATATAAAATATTTGAATGTGTACTTTTGATGTTGGAACATTTGCTATTTCTTTTCTCACTAAAAACTTAGTTAAGTGTGTTGATTATTCATTATAACTAGTGCATGAGTGTGAAATATTGAAATCAAGGTACCACGAAAAAAAATTGTTGCAACACCTTCACTATTTAAGAAGAATGTATCTATGAAAAACCTATACAAATTTTTCAAAAAACTCAAACTCTAATTTAATAAATATTTTTTCTATATATCTGTATTAAAAACTTCCATAGAAATATCCACTAATCCACATTTCCTTAATTAAATTAAGGAATGAAATTCATTGAGAATATAAAACTCTTATACCTTAAATGCATTGAGTATGTTGAAAGTATAATTTGTTGCCTTGTGATTTCTCATATGTGCATTAAATTTTCTTTAAACCAAATAAATACTTCATAATTTATCGTTTTAGACTTAGGAGTCTGAGTTAAATGGCAAAAAAATAAAAAAGGGGGAAGGGAGACACTATCTTGTTCCTTCTCACTCTTTCATCTAGTTTTATTCATTTCCTCGAAAGATTCTTTCAACTATTCAACTTATTTGTCCATTCGTATTCTTCTTGTGGCTATGAAAATTGCACCTTATTATGTCAAAGACTCTCAATCGGAGCTTTAACATTAATTTAATTTCCAAGAACATTTAACATTGGCGGAGGTGTAATTCTAATGGTTATGAGCACTTTGGAATTTCACGGACTAGTTGCATTTTGGTATGGTTAAGAGGGAATTTGTAGGCCTGTTTGAAGTTTACATGTAATTTTTTTGGTGAACATGACACTTCAATTAGTTCACCATCTTTGATGAGATTACATTCCCTTTTCTCCCGCTTTATTTATTTATTAATTAATTAATATTTATATATATATATGTTTGTCCATCCAATAAACATGTTAGAATTTCAAAGTTTATATATATGTATATGAGAGAAAAAAAAAGCATTTATGTGGTATTTTAAAATTTTCATCCATATTACAAAATGTCTAAATTTTGACATATTATGTGAATATCAAAAATTTAAAATGATTTATATTAGATGGGAAAACCAAAACAAGGTTGATTTTGACATTAAAATTAGCATTTTCCTTTAAACATTAGTGAGAAATAAAAATAAAAATAAAAACAGAACATTGAGCTCTTATTTAAACTGTCTTAATTATCATTTATCTTTAGAATTTTTTAAATCTTCTTGCAATAGTTACAAGAGGGGATATTCTTCTTCAACATATTTATATATTTTTGTTATGGTAATATGGAATTAGTATCCAATTATATAGTTTCATCGAATGAATTCCTCTATTCACCATATTTAGTAATGGTAATATGGAGTTAGTATCCAATTATATAGTTTCATCGAATGAATTCCTCTATTCACCACATTTAGTAATGAATTTAAGAGACATGGATAATGGTATAGAATGGAGAATCACATGAAAAATATATGTGAGCATTTAGGATAACACAGGTTCATTTTTAGGGGATACACACAATGTTTCTTGAGCATAGAGGGAAATAATGGATGCCCTATTCCTCAGAAGACTTATATTGAGAAATTTTGGAGATATCAATGAGAACATGCAAAATATTCTCATCCCCTACATGGATTTTTACCCTAAATCATTTTTATCCTACAATTTACCATAAAATATTTTTTTTCTTAGTATATTAGGGATTGACTTGGGATTTTAGCTGCCATATCTCTATCATGGTGGGCTCCATATCATCTCTTATGTCTCCTCCTTTGTCATTTTCAAACAAAAATGGTTCAACTCCTAAAATCATTTTTATCCTACATTGTACCATACAATCAATTTTTATTAGTGTATTGGGGGTTGATTTACACTTTTAAGTGTCATTTCTTAGTCATGGAGGGATCCATATACTTTCTTATGTCTCCCCCTTTGTTACTTTCAAAACAAATGGTCCAGCTCCTTTGTTTCCTCCTCTATCACAGATGTGCTCCTCCTCACAAGAAAATGAGATGCACAAGATGGATCTATCTCCTCTAGTGACTATAATCCTTCTTCTAATAATATCTATCATGGGATCATAAGTACACTTCAAAACCTCGACATGGGGTCGATTTGTTTAGTTGGGGTCCACTCAAGTGCACTCTGTGTGGGATACATGTTTGATGGAATGTTTCATTATAGCATATTCATATGTCATAACATATTAACATGTGTTATAACATATTCATATATCATAACATATGTTATGACATATACCATTTGCTTTATTTTTTATTTTTTCATTTTTATATTAATTTTTTGTTTATTGTGTTATATTATTAACATAGGAGTAAGCTAATAAGTGAAGAAACTCAACATTTTTTTGATCAAAATTCTTCTCCAATTCTAGTAGGAATATTGTTGGAAGTTATAATTCCACTTTATTGATGACAACTTTACCACGGAACTTTGTCCTTGGGGGTTTTAATAAATTTTAACAAGACCCAAATTTTTGGAATTCCAAAAAAAATGAGTGGATTACACTGAAATTTTGCCTCAATTAAAAAAAAAAAAAGATCTCACAGTAAAGGTTGGGTTTGTCCATTTATTAACTCACTTGATTAACATATGTTATATGTATATGCCATGATCATTAGAGTGGATTTGTTCCATGTGGTATGATCTACGAACATGATAGTAGGAGATAGAGACATCTTAGTTTTCTTAATAAATACGATGTTGTTATTCCTTCATGTGAGTCACTATGGGGCTTCAAAGGATTGTATGACTCTATGTCATAAATAGCAACCCAACTTGTTTAACCCTAACCTAAACCTTGAGAGATGAGTAATATCCTCATATGAATCATATGTGCCCTACCTCAGAAGGACGTTTAGTCAATGGAAATGGTGTTTATATGTTGGGTGTCCTCTTTGGAATTGAATCAAGGGAGGGTCAACCATTAAGGAGAAGCTTATTGGCACTTGAATTTTACACTAGATTTGGTTCTTTAATTGAGATMTTTGGTTTGTTTCATGTTKTCATTTTGATGTCGGAAACTCGTTTCAAGGACATAACTTTTGGCTCTAAACTCCAAATTAAGTGATTGATAGCTCATTGGAAATCCTAGAGAGAGAAGAGAATGAAYCATAAGGGGTTTGAAATTTGTTCAAATAATTTTGGGCCCAAATGCTTGCATGGAAGGAATGAAAGTTGCTTGGAAAATATCCTATACTCATGATGGGGCATGATATCCCAACCAAATATACCATCTTCTTATTGACATTAATATGTTTAGGGTTAAATTACCTCAAAAMAAATCAATTCATGAACTTATAACTTTTAATGAACACACCAATACATTTTGTGAAAATGCGATTTTCAACTTTTTGATATAATARGTACACACCAATTATAATGTTTCTAGATCATAATTTATTGCATTTAAGAAAATGCATCTCACAATAAAAAAAATGAACTAAATAATTTATCAAAGGTTCCTATTATGGCCGAAACAACCCTCCTTCTTCTTTTTCTTTTATGAGCAAAATAAAAGGAGCCCCCTAATGATTCTAACTCTAAAGATTAACCTACCCTTACTTACAACATACATTACCCTTCCACTACTCACAGAGATATGGATGTAGATACTTAGTGATTGCACACCCTTGAGGGGTTCTTTGTTGACTCCATAATACTAGGACAATCTTTTTCAGCATCCCCTTATCACTTTGGGAATGTTTCTAGAGAATAATTTTTTGGAATCCTTTTCATCAATGACTATTGTTTTGGTATATCAGAGATAGAATTAATTGGTCACTTCTAGCCTTATCATAGATATGAGGTTAAAGTGGTAGCATGGGAAATTATAAGATCACAAATTCTCCAAAATAGATTAAAGAATTAATACCCTTTAATCAATTTGAGAAATCATTATATAAAATGAAGCAATGAGAAAATGAATAAAGGTTAACACTAGTAACATAGCATCCTGAAACAAGATTCTCAATCCTTGATTTGACATATCTAGCAACCTTTCCCTTGGAACCATTGAAATTACTGGTGATATCGGAATTCATTTACTTGTAATAATTCTAATAGCTAAAGCATTATCTAATTAAGTTTTCCTAGTTTGATCAACTCATCTATTTTCAGCTTGATTCCAAGTTACTAAAAATCCCTTAGACTGAATGGAATATAATAACTTATCCTAATTGATTTACATAAGTTAATCTCGATTAAAGTAGACATTATGCTTCTTAAACAAAAATGCCAATACTTCATCCATGACCCTCAAGAGGATATAAAGGGGATGAATTAATCTATTATTCTCCCTTCATTACATTATAAAAGAATGAATAATCTCTCTACAACAGGAATCCACTCCTCCACTTCACATCTTTCACTTGTGCAGAACATTGGCGATAATCATTTTTTTAAAGGCATAGGTATGATCAAACCACATAGCTTCTCCTCTCTAGTATATTTTTCAAGTTCCTTATACTTGATGTTTGTAATGAGATGTAGTCATGTGGATAGATAGAGTGTTAGATTAAAAGCGTGTGCGATTAAATAAGTGAGATAGTATCGATAGTACACTTTATAGGGAAGAAATTTTACAGGGAAGATAGTACACTTTAATAAATGAAGGTCAAATCACATGCATTTTGATAAAAACCTGATAATTGTTTTGGCCTTTCAAGATTCAAAATAGCAATACAATGAATCAATATGGAGGTGGGAGTTGGTAATTATTTCTGGAGCTAAACGAGTGATGCTAATGTCAAAGATGATTGCGACAAAATGAAAAGGATTACATGTTCTGATTTTCTTTTTAAATGGATATGCCAATAGCGTGCAATAGATTGTGATGTGATACCACAAGATCATATAACCCCTTGGGAATTGATGAGACAAATCACCAAATTTGAAAAATAAAAAAAATGAATTTAATAAAGGCATCACTTCTTCCTTCTTGTCACATATTGCTTGGAAAAATAGTTGGGAAACTTTAAAACGAGCATGCATGAGACAATGGACATTTCATTGAGCGATAATGAGTGATCGAGCAAGAGTTACAATGAATACTGCGTTCATGGAGGTACACCCCTTCTCATGGTTATTCCCGCTTGGGGAACAATCAAGATTCAACAATGCCAAATGCAGGAGGACCATCACTTGTTTTGGAAAATAATAGAGTACATGTTCTCCGATAGTGCGGGCTCTACTCAGAGACATGGCATTAATACACGGTCTAACCTAAGATCCATTGATATCAAAACGAATCACCAAGTTATGATCATGAAACAAAGATGAAATAAAGGGACAAAGGTCAACAACTATTCATGTTCACAAAGGATGAAGGCTGAGAGGAATATTTGTTGGAATATTGGTTGTTGTCATTGATGTCAACCCTAGTCATGGGTTTTGGACCGCAAGATTGATGAAGGTATTTGGACATGAAGGGCAATGCACATGCATATACAACACCCATGGATGGATAGTATACATCATGTTGTTTCCGTTGGTATGTGGAACTCCACGTGGATCCTCATGGTTGAGGAGAAATGAATTTTTGAAGATGACAAAGTGAATTGAAGAAGGAAGTACATGTAGGCCCTGAAGATAATTAAAGAAAAGAATTGAAAAATAAGAAAGTATCAGGTCAGACCTAATGTTAAAAGGAAGTGACATAAATGGTATAAATAAATATCATTATACATTCATTTGATACAAAAGTCAAATTTTAGAGGAAATCAAAAGTAAAGAAGGCCAGATTTCAAGGGAGGATGAAGTCTTTTGGTGATTTGTTCTAAGGTATGTTATTTTCAGGTCATCTTACCATTTTTGCTATAACTTTTTTTCTAGAACGATTAAGATGATAAAATTGATATGGTATTGAGAATACATATCAAGGTACCTGTGGTAAAAAGTTCATCTCTTGATTAGCTATAATTATGGATATACACTCTGTGGAAGATAGGGTTTGTGACCAGTCTTGAAGCTAGTCAATAAACAGGTGTTCTGGGTAAAACAATCATAACTTCTTCATCAAGAATCCAAATGGCGTGGGACAAATTTCATTGGAAATAGTACAGACTATAGTTTCTTGTATGCAAGTTTCAGAATCGGATGTCAAATATTGAGTGCGGGGCATTCTGTGCAAGTTCACTCTCCTGAATAGACCAGAATTGAATAAAGTCTACCATTATTTCTATAACTTCTTTTTGAGGAGGATTCAAGGAGTCAAACTTGGAGGAGTTTCAAAGAATGCATTGAGTAATGTTATCTATAGGATCAAAGTAATCCAAGAATTGAAGAATTGCAGAAATTGAAGAAGTCTCAGGAAGCATTATCAGGTTCTATGTGATGATTGGTTGATCGTGATGATTTAATGTAAAGTTTTATTATCTCTCATATATTATTGGGTGGAAGGAAGGGGAAAGGATGGAGATTTCAACTCTCTCTCTTGATATTGGAGGATTGTATCTTCCTCTTGGAGGTTTATCCCTCCCTTTACATTTGGAAGTTGTAGCTACCTCTGGAAGTCATTACTTCCCTTGAACAATAACTATTGATTATTTATCATATATTGTGCATGGTGTATTGTGGTGTATTGGTGTAAATCTTATACTATTGTTCATTTCTCATTGGATATAATTGAATGGTTTAAGTATAAGTTGAAAAAGGTTTTAAATTGTACTTGATATTGATTCACCCCCCTCTCAGTATCAACAATATCTACGTCTTCATCTCATCCAACTGAGCTCCCCAGGAAAATGCGAGAGGCACAAAATCAATGAATAGGTTTTACTGTCTTTGGTTATCATCTGGATCGAATTTTCAAGAACGATTCCCTTCACCGCCAAAGATTTAGTTTCTCGCCTTCCTGAGCAAGTCAAAGTAGGAAGGAATATTATGTAAATATTTTTCTTTGTTTCTTCTATAAATGGAAAACCAAAAAGGTAAAAGGGATGGGAAAAGGGGGAAGTTGTAATGTTAGTAACCATAAAGATCCACAATTATGGAAGTCTAACAATATTTTTTAATTTATAAAAGAAAGTCTTAGGTAAAGATAGAGAGGAGGTGGGATGTAGAACCAAAGTTGAGTGATGTATAACTATTTATCAAGCTCGAAGGCAGACGAGAAATCTCTTTTCTTGTTATTTTATTTCTTAGATAAACTATTTATTTGAAGGAAAATAATAGCAAGTAAATTCATGAATTGTTCATACAATGATCCATTATTGTTTGTTACGTTTTACAAATGTTTTGAATTTGTCAATGTTGTCAATTGTCATTTGTAAGAAATAACTATGAATGGATTATGAGCTCAGTTACATGAGTATACTTGTGGTCATCTATATGTGATTGAGTATGTTAATATGATTTAATTATGTGAAATACAGACTATTTCTATTTTGAAAATTGAATTACATGCCTGTGATTGATTCTATTATCATTAGAATAGGATTGCAGTTGCACATTACAGTAGGATTGCATCAACATATTAGGATAAATTTACATTTAGGATTTAGTCTAACTCGGATGAACTAGTCTCTTTTTGGAGAGTAATTCATATAGTTAGCAGGGACTATCCCACATACCAATGGGAATTTCCACACAAAATGAGAGTAGGTCTGATTGGGACTTGCCATCAAGAACTCTCCCTCGTGTCAATGAGGGGATTTTTACCCACGTCAACAGTTCCTACCTATATAAATGGTGTCTACTCAAAGATAGCGCATCTTTCTAAAAAGTAATTCAACTATATTCCTAAACATCGTCATTGAAACATATGTAATCATATTCTCCTTAAGCACAATTGGGTGGAGATCGTCGATTGACATGGGTCCCACTATATTGGATGTGTTGTAACTTACTATTTCATTGATGGAATGTGATGATTGAGTTATATTCAAAAAATAATTTTCTTTGGTCAAATGGTCAAGTTGAAATGATGCCATGGGGTACTTGTAATCCACTTAACCACAAGAATTTCTTTTATGAGCATGATTTTCTAGATGGTGTCTTGAAAATAGGTTTCAAAGAGGACAACATGAATTTTATTGGTGGAATTGATAGATTTGCCAATAATGAATGTACTTATTCTTTTGACATTCAAAATCATGTATGCAATTACTCCAGTATCATGTTCCCATCGGCCATGGTTGATGATGATAGTGAGGAGTTGGGATGAATTGACATAAAGATCAAAAGAAGGCCCTTCTACATAATAGGAATCTAGTGAAAATTCATTCATGACTACTTCACAAATTAAGATATTTTTAGATAATGAGTGGTTGCCAAATGTTTTCAAATATCACTAAATGTATTAAATATGATCCCAATAAGGTGTATTCCCTATGGATTTAATCATCATGGTAGAGGCCATTTCACTATCAAGAGAATCAACTATAGCATTCTTACCCATTCAACTATTGAGTTCCATGAGAGAAGGAGAGGATTGAATAAAAAAACCAACAAATGTCCCTAATGGACCTTGAATTAACAAACCAACAAAACTTAATGCTCTTCAAAACCAAATGCACCTTGAATGGCTACATTTGGTTTATATTTTAGGTAGGTTAGGTTAACTAGGTTAGGTTAGGTAAGGTTTATAGATTAGAAGGTTAGGTAGGTTACTAGAGTACATCATGGGTACATTAAAATGGAATTAACATCAATTAAGAGGGATATTGGGTTAGGCAGGTTATTGGGATATGTAGGTTAGGTGTGTTATCATTTAATGACCATATTTAACACAACTATATTCATTGTGAACAAAAAAATAAATGGTTGAACTAATTTTTTTCGTGGATGTATAAATCACAAAAGGATTAAAATTGATCACAACTTTAATAATGTTTCATTAAATATCTTGGTTGAACTGATATTCAACATCATATTGAATATGATATGACCCACTAGGATCAAAATCCATATTTGACACCACCATCACCGCCCCAAAAAACATTATTAAAAGGATTATACATATCCATATCTAGGATGTCTACTATATGATCATCGGTACTAGGAAGAACTTCATCATATTCATCAACATGATGATTATTTGAGGGCTCACTATCCAAATGGTCTACTTCTTAGAGTCCCTAATTTGATGTTTCAAGCTTTGAATCTTATTTTATCACATTTTCTTCATGCTCCCCATATTCTCCATGCTCTATTGCACCTTCTTTCACCACATCTTCTCCATGCTCCTCATCATTTTAGTGCTCTATAACATCTTCCTGTACATACTTTATATGCCTTCCTCTTGTATCATATCTATCAGAAAATGACCAACCTATCCCACTTGGAACCAATATATAAAACACTTTCTCACATTAACTTGAAAGGACATATTGATGTGTACTTAACTCATGGCTAGTAGTATTAATCATAGTAAAACCATTATCATGATCAATAATAGTTATGTCAACACCTTGTAGCAACAATATGTACCACCTAAACTCAAAGAAAACAACTTGTAAGGAATTGAAGTCTAACTTTAACATATCTTCCAAATAGACATAATATCTAAGATCGGATGTGACTGGATGTCTATCACCCTATGGGATATATTAGTCACTTGGAAAGTTGTAGTTATTCCTCAATCTAAGGTTTTATTCTTATCATCCAAATATTTGACACCATCATTACGGTGATTGCACCACATATATTTTCCATGATGCTTCATCTACATCACATATGTTAAGAAGGCATGGTCTAGTCATCACTAGCAAATTTGGGTCATTTGCAACGACTATTTCGACGTTATTGCGACGTCATGTCATTGATATGGCGACGAATCTTGAGTCTCTGAAACTTCGTTTTATGGCACGTGGAATTTTCGACGAACTTGAATTAACGTCTTAAGCACGACGACCCTAGGGAACTTCTCACAATTGCGACAAAAAAAGAAATATCATCACCGACACGACAATATAGGAAAAATAAGTGAAACCAACAATTCGTCTCAATTGCGTCACATGATTTTTTTTGTTTATATAGCGAATTCGTCACAACAATTATTATTGTCGTCTCACTTGGGATGACAACATTTTTTGTTTTATATAGAGAATTTGTTGCAGGAACGACAACATTTCTTTGTTTATATAGCAAATGCATCACAACAATTTTTGTTGTCGTCGCACTTGAGACGACAACATTTTTTTTGTTTATATAGCAAATGCGTCGCATGAACGAAAACATTTCTTCTTTTATATAGCAAATGCATCGCAACAATTTTTTTTTTCGTCGCACTTGAGACGACAACATTTTTTTTTATATAGCGAATTCGTCGCAGGTATATTATTGTCGTCGAAAGTGAGACGGAAAATATTTGTTTAAAAAAAAAAATAGAAAAAAATATTTTAGGTTGCAATATTAATAACTATCAATATTGCATAACTATATTAAAAAATTATGTGTTATGCATGCTATGTTTAAAATGGATGGATGATATGGAGTTCACTATAGTTTAAAATTGCTTAAATATTTCTAACCTACAAGGTTACATATAAAATAAATAATGCAATATAGA
>JASDQU010364569.1:0-11069 GCA_032191745.1 Picea mariana
GAATATAGTTTTTTAAATGTGTTTTTGTCTTCATTAAAAAAAAATTGTGGAGATTTTCTCCTTTCTCTTTAGTTATTTTTTAATGTAAATTTAAGAAAAAAAAATATTAGTTAATAAATTTTCATGTGACTATTTAGGATCCAATTTTGTGTTTTATATTTCCACAGGGATTTGTTGTCAAGGTCACAGTTTCTATTAGGTCGTAATTAGCTGCAATTTTAACATTTAGAATTTTTATTTTGGTGTTGATTTTAAGGTTTTTCTAAGCAACTGTTTTATGTTTTAAGGCCATGCTTGAAAAAAGTTGTAATTTTTACTCGGTTAGAAAAAGTGGTGCTACCATTAGCACCACTTTTTTATTTGGGGGTTGATTTTAAAGTTTTTTTGACCAACCATCTGATCCTTTAAGCCCATGCTTGAATTGTTTTTTAATTTTGACCCCGTTACAAAAAATGGTGCTACCGATAGCACCACTTTTTGATTTGGGGGTTGATTTTTATGTTTTTTAAGCAAACATATGGGTTTTAAGTGCTAGAGTTCTCATTTTGAGGTCACAGTTCTCATTAAGTTGGTAATTTTGTTGTTTTTGCAGATTACTTTTTTCTGAAGTTGTCACGGATTTTTTTCGGCTATGAGATTGATGAGGTGGGGTGTGCTTGGAACCAAAAAATGCCCAGCAAGAATGAATGTGCATTCCTAGAACATGTGTTCACTAAATCACCTGCACGTTATAGGAATGCGTGTGCATTCCTGCTAAGCATAAATGACCAATAGCTACAACTCAATCAAGTCATAGGAGCATGCGCATGCTCTTAATGCAATGGATATAGCATTTAATATACACCAAACCTATTTATGAATAAGAATGTATAGGGGTATGGGGAAAACTGAGGCCTAAGTGGCCTAAGGGGTTAGGATTGAAAGTGTTTTCAAGGATAGTGAAATGGTTAGAGAACCAAGATGTGGGTGCAAGGGTTGTACACAAGGTATATGCATAGTGCACTCAGTGCTCGAGTGAAGATAGGGTTAAGGATTGAGTATAAGTTATGCCTAGGATTAAATGGATCTAGGGGTTTCTATGTCATGGTCTACATCAAGATCTAGGTCAACGTCTAAATGGAACCTACTAAAATGGACATTATGACTATTTGGAGGATTAGAGATTATGAGATTTCAGTTCACCCAAATTGAAAGGACCGTTTGGAGGTGGAGAGATAATGAGATTGCAATGAACCGTTTGGATGCCCCAACATCACGAGATTGCAGTACACCCTGTTACACATTATTTGCATCACCCTTATGACCGTTAATGATGTAAACCTATCTGTTTCCTTCAGAGGGGGTGGTCTGAATTCCTAAAGAAAGAAGGGAGAGTAACTTTTCTTGAGAGAAGAAGTTGTATTTTCCTTTGTAAAAACCCTATTAAGGAAGATTTCCGTAGGCTGCACTATACGTAGTGTGTGGCGATGACTGATTTTTGCACCTTGCTCTAAAGCTAGACTATGGAGTTTTCACAGTCTGCATTATAGCTAGGGTGTGAAAATTCCTGTATGTGGGAAAAACGAGCATCTTCTCGATGCATCTAGAAGGAGAAGCTTCTATGGTGAGGTGGCCTCTGAATGGTTTAGATCTTACTCTCTTTCATGATTTGGTGGGATCATCCTAACCTGCTCACCTTATCCTCTTCAGCTTATAAAACGAGAGGATCTCTCATGGAGAAAGTTAGCTTGATCTTGGCTTGGGATTAAGCTTTTGGAGATTGTCTTGTTATTGAGTTTTGTAGCTTGGAGTTTTTGGATCTTGTATGTTGGCTTTGAGATTTGCTTTGTTCAGATAGATTGTGAGTAGCTATCATATCTACAGTCCCAGAATCCATGGATCAGAAGTGTGTGGGAAGAAAGGAACTGTTGGAAGGAACCTGACAACATTAAGGCATCTGGTTTTATCTTTCTTCCACATTATATAATACAGTGGCATGTTTCTTTCTCATAAAATCATTCTCATTTTATTACATGAATCCTTGATCACATGTATAATCTTTCATTGAGTATACTATTGTTTCTTTCACTTTGGTTGGTTTGTGTCATTGCAGATCCAATATCACAAGAGCACCAGAGTAGAGCAAGGACACCAAAGATATAAGGAAGCAATATTCAAAGGTATGTCACTTACCTCTTCTTTGGTAGTAAATTCAATGATTAAAGTTTAGGGAAAGCACCATGTCCTCTCTTGTTTTGTTAAAGATCTAGGTGGATCTAGGGGGATTGATTTGTGTTCGCACTTAACAATTAGCCCGATAACACTCCTCCTCCTCTGGATCTTCTAGTTCTTCATTTTGGATATTTGTGGTGGCCATGATGGCATTGGGCTCTGCATGGATAATCTGCTTCCCTCTGTCATTCCCCTTCTCGGGTTTTGATTTAGTGTCGGAGTATGCATCTGATTCAGAAGCCTTCATCTCGGCCACCAATGACTGCTTGCTCGACACTCACTTGTGTTGTGAGTGGAGCTCTTATGGAACTCTCACCACTTTCCCATGTCCTTCTTCAACTTCGTAGTGTAGTTCTTTTCTTGCGTCTTTGGTAGGTTGTCTTGAGACACCATGCCTTTTATTTGTCCTTTGTTTTGTGGTTTTGGGGCACCTTTCACTTGCTTTTGATTCACAGATCCAAAGTATCGCTTCTTCTGTTTGAATTTTTTCTCAATCTTGGTAGCATACCAGTATGTCATACCAAGCGAGGAGATGTTGAGGAACTCCATTTCCTCCTGAATGTATCTATGTAGACAAATGTGGTACTTCAACAACAAATATTTCTCCTAATATTTGATACCCAACTTTGTGCATAGGGTATGGAACAGATTCGTCAGCTCATGCACATCTTGATCCCTTTGTTGCCGCAACGTATCCCATTGTATGTACTTGTCCTCGTAGCTCCCCACGAGATAATATTGTTCCTAGATGGCATCTCAGAAATAATTCCAAGTGGGTACATACGAGAACAGAGAGGATTCATCCTCATCCTTTTTCTCAAGTAGGTTTCTCACCAGTCCTTGACATGGGGGGCATCTTTGAGCAGTGAAAACCGAATCTTCTCCCAGTCGAAAAAGTCATGAACCGAGAAATATCATTCTAATATATTCAACCATCTATCTATGACATCTACATCTATTCGGCCATCAAATATGGGAATTTCAAAGTTTACTTGTACCTTAAAAGGGGTTGCACCTCTAGAGTGTCTATTGGATGCAGATGCGCCACCAGTGGGCAGACGTTGAAGGATCTGGGCCAAGTTATCCATCATTGCGTTCCTTTTTTTTCGAAGGGCCTCCTCAAGCAATATTTTGATAAGATCTCCTTCTCCCTCATCTTTCTTTTCATTCCCCCATGGGTGGTCCTTGGGGTTTGTGAGGTTGATCTTGCAAAGGTTCAACCAGATCGAGCCCTAACTCCTTATACCCTAATCTCGTTGGGGACATGCAAAGAAGGATCGAGAAAGAGAAGATTGCTCTGATACCACTGACCCAAATTTATGCAGGAATGCAACCGAATACACAAATAACCACAAATACAAAGATTCATTGGAAATAACACTTCATTTCATTAATATCAAAGAACTGAAATTTGTTTACAGACAGAATGGAAATAAACTAGCTAAGGTGTTGGTAGCTTATCTCTGAGAAGAGATGTGGTAGATACATGCCTCTAAAATCTGTGTTAAAATGAGGCTCAAAGGCCTATTTATTATTGATAAACAATGGAAAAACCTAAACATCCAAAAACCTAACCCTAGGAGATGAAACACCAAAATATGGGCCCCGTCGGGGTAAATTTGTACATCAATTTCCCGAGGTCGTAACTTTGGCATACTATCTTTGTTTGACACACATGATACATCATTAGAAATATCTATCTAAGGACTACAATTGTTGACAATGAATATTAAGTCCACAACAAACTCATATTCCCCGGAGGTTTGATGCCCAAAAAACATCGTTTAGGGCCTCAAAATGGCTCCAGAAGTTCAGGGCCCGAAAAACTGCCAAAAATAGTAAATTTTGCTACAATTAAGGAAACTGAAAAACTGAAAGAAACAATGGTGGGGATCGAAGTGGAATATGTGGGTGGTCACCAATATCCACTTGAATCAGGAAATCCCTTTTGGGAATCCACCATGTAGGATGAATACAAAACCCTCCTCGAGAACCAAACTTGAGATTTGGTTCCACTACCTTTAGGAAGGAAACTTGTTAGGTGTAGATGGGTCTACAGGACCAAGAGCACAATCGATGGACATGTTAGCAGATACAAAGCCAGGCTAGTTTCCAAAGGATTTCAGTAGGTGGAAGACATTGAATATGATGAGACCTTCACTCCAGTAGTGAATATGGATTCCATATGTTTTGCACTTTCCATTGTGGTAGCCAAGGGATGTGAATTCCATCAGATGGAAGTGAAGAATGCATTTCTTCATGACAATCTCTCTAAGGATATCTATATGGAGCAGCCCCAGGGATTTGTGTAGTATTCATATTTGGTCTGTCGACTAAATAAGTCTCTCTATGGCCTCAAGTAGGCCTCAAGGGCATGGTATGCCAAGATGGACTCCTACCTACTATCACAAAACTTTGTATGTTGTAAGTCAGACTAGAATGTTTACATGCTCAAGACGATTGATTCACTTCTACTCCTAGTTATGTATGTTGATGATTTTTTGATCACAAGTTGCTCGAATTTAGAGATCGTTGCAGTCAAGAGGATTATGCATGACAGGTTCTTAATGATGGACATGGGTTTGCTACATTTCTTTCTGGACTTGAGATAAGTCAGGATGCATCAGGAATCAAACTGTCTTAGGCCAAGTATGAACAAGATCTCCTTGAGATATTTCACATGACAGACTATAAGTATTCCCTGATTCCTCTCCTACCAGGATTCAGACTTGAGGATGGTGGGGACACTCCACTGGTGGACAAAAAAATGTAAAACAACTAGTGGGGATCTTGTTGTATCTCACACACTCTATACCAGACCTCTCCTATGTTGTTGGAGTAGTCTCCAGGTTCATGCAGGAGCCGCATGAGCTACATTAGAAGGCTACAAATCATATCCTTCGATACATACAAGGATACATCACCTTTGGGATTCACTATGTAGCATACTCTACATTGGACCTGATCGGGTTCACTGATTCTGAATGGGTCAATGATAGCATTGATAACAATTCCACATATGGTTACTCACTTAGTATTGGTTCTGGGCCTATCTATTGGCTGGGAAAGAAGCAGGCTACTATTTATCTATCTTTAGTTGATGCAGAGTAAAGAGTGGTAGTTAACATAACCATTCAGGCTATGTGGCTACAACATTTTCTCACTGAGATGGCCATTCAATTTCCTCAGTCGATTATCATCTGGTGTGACAACTAGAGCACTTTGAAGTTCTGCAGAGATCCAGTTCAAAGGCAGTGGACGAAGCACATCGAGATCCACATGCACTACATCTGGGACTTAGTACATGAGGGGATCATTGACCTACTGTTCTATCCTTCATTAGAACAAACTACAAAAATCTTCACCAAGACCTTCACTGAGAAGAAGTTCCATTTTCTGCATAAGTGTCTTAGAGTAAAGGACACAGTTTCCAAGCAATTATCAGTTCTTTGTTTTACATACATTGTATTTTGAGGGGGGGGTTTCCCATGAGGTTTTCCCTCTTTTGTCATTTATTTCAATGAATAATTTGTATTTGGGTACCTAACATGGCCTCGTTTCCAGGACCCATTCTTTATTTTCACCATATTGATGTTTAGAGGGGGTCTTGGAAGAGGCCAAAGCGGAAAAGCAAGGCAATTTTGGGAAAGAAAGCATGCACGAGGAAAGAGACAATTGGAAGGAAGAACAACACGCACGCATGCAGGGAAGACCTAACAATGTTAGGGTTAGGGTTTTGGTAATGCATTGTAATGGATGAAGAGTTAGAAAGGTATAAATACAAATACTTAGGTATCATAGAGGGTTCATTTTTTTATTACCGGAGAGACTAGTCGTTATTGTAGAGAGAAGCATTGTAGCAAGATGATATGTAATATTTTGCTGTATGACCTATTTTTGTAATTTGTTGAGCTAGATAGAACATAGGAGGGTAGATCTTTAGGGTTAGATTGTAAGCTGAGGAGCCTGATGCAATCTAGTTTGCCTCATATAGTTCTTACCCAACTGGGAAGAGTTGTAAGCGTGCAGTGTTGTAGTGACAAAATGACTATAATAAAAGAGTTGAGAGCCAAATCTTTGTGGACATAGACCAGGAGGGGGTGAACCACGGTAACACCTATGTTATGAGATTGAATGCATGTGTGTTGTTATTGCTTTTAAGTAAATATTTCTATATTGAATGAATGAGTTTTTATATTTCCTTTTTATTCATAAATGACAGTATATTATGGTTGTAAGTTATAATAAGTGGTTCAAGATACAATCCTCATATCTCACACTCAATCCTAGGTTGTATATTATTACAACCACTCATTAAATCTATCTCGGGTGAGACTGCACAGTGCTTTCTATGTGATGTGTTTCCTTCTGGTTTACCAAGAGGGATGATAGTTTTAGAGGCTTTGTTGGGAACCTGAATAGACATGAACCTTAGGTCAATACAAACTCAGACATAATAGAATATAAAACCAACAAATGGTTCCATTTCCATTGATAGGAATAGGAAAGGATTGAGTAGATGCGAAGAGGTAGAGAAAAAGAATATGAAAGAAGAAAAGAAATAAATGAGCTACTAGAAGGGAATGTTAAGACCATGGAATCCAACAAAAGTGGAGATCAAAAGCTGGTTAAGAACAAAAAAGATGGAATTTGCACAAAAAGACAATAGAAACCCTAGAATAACACCCCACAAATATCTCGATAAATACATGTTTACTTATTTGCATGAAGTCATTTTCTATGGTTTTCCACACTTATTGCAGGAGTGGATACTAAGGTTGAGGGATAGCCATGCAACAAACTAGATTCAATAGTTAGAGTGGACCCTGAGACATATTGAGAAGTTATAGTTGGTGAACAACAAATTCACCCATGCATTAAACTTTTGGCTCAAAAATATTGTGGCAGGTTTTATAATAGAGTTTGCAGTCGACACATTGAAGTCATATAGCGCAAAGGAGCAAGAGTTTTTACATGGACATCAAGGAAGGTAAATTAGATCGCTATATACTTCTATCAAAATACTGTTATATAATAAAGGTGTAAGGACAATGGACTCAGACAACTAAAATTCCCTGCATGCATGGGGGAAGGGGGGAAGCACTGACAGAAAGAGGAGAAATGGAAGGAGGAAAGGATAAGGTAAAGGAGGAGGAACCCTTGGACCCAATCATGATGAATGATGACTTGATGAAGCAAATCATGGCGACAACTGGAAAGATGCGTAGCGGAGTACCCTACTAATACAAGGTGAATACAAATAAGAGAGTCGTAGCCGTGAGGGAAGGCTTGGTGAGTGATGAGGAAGAGGTAGAGGATCTTCAGGATGTGGAATAGATTGAGTAAATCTTGCACACAACATATGAGAGGAAAATGAGAGGTCCAAGAACTGGAAGACAAGGAAACAATCCTATCCATATTAATGTTAGTGTGGAACCCATAAACCCATGTGTGACTAATACACCAAATAAAACACCACCATTTATACAGCCAAAGTTCAGAAGTAGTCAGACAATAGGAAGTACATCTACACAAGGAACAACAATTGGAGGAGCCAGTTCAGGCATCACTAGTCAAGTATCTACACCACACGGAAGTAGTAGTTCAACATTCAGAATGGCAGGACACAATCCTATTTTCAGGTTACCAGAATTTAAAGGAGAAGTGTTGGAGGACCTGGAAAAACATTTGTTCATCTGTGAGAAGATTTGGGAAGAAAAACAAATCACAGATGAAGACACTAAATTGGCACAATTAGTGATTATATTAATGGATCGTGCACTGGATTGGTACATGAGTTTAGCTACAAACAATCCACCAAGAACAACTAGAACAATTGCAGACATCAAGAAACTTCTAATAAATGAGTTCAAAAAACTGAGCTCAGAGGATCAGTATATGAATGAGATGATCGAAATTAAACAGAAACTGGGATAATTTGTATGGGAGATCGGCCAGAGATTCAAGCGTCTTAAGGGAAAGTTAAAATATCTCATGACCGATATGCAACATCGACACCTGTTTTTCAACTAACTACTCCCACACTTGAAATATCCACTACGACAACAAAAGTTTCAAATGAAGGTAGAGGCTCTGCAGGTATCCCTACAACTGGAAGAAAACCAGTACCAACAGATGGATCCAACTATCGAAGAACTGAAGGAGGACTTGAAGAACTTAACATTTTAGCTAAACCAGAATAAGAGTAAGGACAAATGAGAATTCATTTGGTGTACCACATGCAGGATGAAAGCGAACCACAAGAATGAATGTCCAACATTCCCATAGTATATGGTAGCAGGAATGCCAAATCCATTACCACTAGGAGGATTATGGTGCAAAATTTGTAAGAAACTAGGTCACGACCCATATCACTGCACGATGATGCAGAAATATCAAATAGTCCCAAAGAGTTCATATTGCACCTTTTAAATGTTATTGGTCCATGATGACAAACGTTCAGACATTACTTATTAGGGAAACACTTTAAGATGTTCACAGATCACTCAACCCTGAAATACCTAGTCAACAAGCCAGTGTTGGGGGGAAGAATCTGTCGATGGTTACTATTATTTCAATAATTTGACTTTGAAGTAATAGTTAAGCTAGGGAAATTGAATGCAGGACCAGGCCACCTGTCAAGAGTCACAAATGGAGAAGAACCTATGAATTTAAAAGAAAACTTCTCGGATGCACAATTACTCTCAGTCCAGATCGTTGATGAATAATTTGTAGATACTATTCAGTACTTGAGCACAGGTACTGTGCCACAGGAATACAACACCGTGCAGAAGAAAAACCTGGTAGTCTGGGCTGGAGACTATCAACTGATCACAAGACACTTTATATAAAATGGATGCAGATAGCATCTTGCGAAGGTACGTGTTAGAGAATGAAAGAACAAGAGTTTTAGCAGAACCCCATGAGGGAATAGTACAAGGGAATTATGTAGGCAAAGCTACCACGCAGAAGGTATTGCGTGCAGGACTATGGTGGTCGATGATTCACCAAGACTCGAAGGAATACTATCAAAAATGCGATGTCTGTCAAAGGGAAGATAAACCCAACAGAAGGGAGGAGATGCCATTACAACCACAAGTAACACTGCAGGCATTCGATAAGTGGGAAATAGACTTTGTGGGACCGATCAACCGACCAACAAAAATAATAGGAGCTAGGTAGATTATCACCATGATGGAGTACCTAACAAGATGGGTGGAAGCAACACCAATAAAGGATTGCAGCGCAGAGACAGTAGCACACTTCCTATTTGAACAATTAATCACTCGATTTGGGTGCCCAAGAGTTTTGATGAGCGACCAAGGCACACACTTAATAAACATCAGCATCAGTTCTATGACTGAAGAGTTTGAATTCCATCATCATAAGATCACACCATATCACCCACAGGAAAATGGCACAGTGGAAGCATTTAATAAAATTTTGGAGAATGCGTTGACAAAGATCTGTAACGTCAATAGGGATGACTGGGACCTCAAAGTTCCAGTAGTTTTATGAGCCTACAAGACTATGTGAAAAAAATTGACAGGGTACACACCATTTAAACTAGTATATGGACAAGAAGCAGTAGTACCGTTAGAATTTTTAGTACCAAGCTTGCGCGTAGAAACAATCACACATATGACAGAACGAGGCGCAGTACAGGAGTGACTAAATAAGTTAATTACCATGGAGGAAGACCGAATCCTAGCAGGGTTCCACCAACAAGTTTATAAATCAAGGGACAAAGCTTGGCATGATAGATTGTAATATACCAGATATAAAAAGTATGCATAACAAAAAAAAATGCTAGAAACGACAGAATAACAGTAATATAACCAACATAATCTCCACAATAACACAGAAATGATATAAGATCAACAACATAAATAACACTTTGATTCAGAAAAAAATGTTCATGAGCCTCTTCAAGGGTGAAACCTCTAGTCGAGTAGTGCTCTGTTACAATAATCTCCAAGCTAGGGTTTTCATACCCTCAACCCTTATTTATACTAAATATGTCTATCAAGAGAAGCATCTAGAGGAAGATCCTTCTAGAAGCGAAAGATTCTATTAGGTCTTCTTACATACGCCTTATTCTATTTTATTGAAAGGCCTTATTAATATTGACCTTTATTACATCCGAATATATTGCTCTACCTATGTGCAGGTTAGGACCCTAACATGTCCGCCCCCTTAAAAACAACCTTGTCCTCAAGGCTCTAGATGTGGAAACTATTGCAGAATGGTAGCTGGTTCCCAAGTGGAATCTGCTGGAGTTGTATCTTTCCACTAGACTAGCACTTCCTTGATGGTTCTCTGACACAAGAGATGCTCGCGCTGGTCCAAAAATGATTCTAGTTGTAGCCAAATGGATCCTTCTTCAGCTAACTCGGGAAGGTTGGTTTGAATTTGGCACCTAGTTCCAATCACCTTTTTTAAGCATGAAACATGAAAAACAGGATGTAGCTTCGAATCACTGGGTGGAGCTAATTGATAGGCGACCTGTTCCACATGCTTGAGAACTGTATAAGGACCATGAAATTTGGGTGCTAGCTTCTGACAATGCTCGGCCTTGAGGGAAGTTTGCTTGTATGGTTGCAATCACAGAAACACCTGATCCCCTTCTGCAAATTGACATTTAGAGCGACCTTGATCTGCTTGTTGCTTCATACAATTCCGTGCCATGACCAAGTTCTCTTTGAGGGTATGGAGAATATCCTCTCGAATTGTAAGTTTTTGGTAAACTGCCTGGACCTTCGAGGTACCAGATAAGTATGAGAGAACTGAAGGTGGCTTCTATCCATATACCGCTTCAAAAGGAGTCATGCATGTAGCTGTATGGTAGGAAGTGTTGT
>JASDQU010364571.1:0-11632 GCA_032191745.1 Picea mariana
GATAGGAAATATCTGAGGACAGATACATGATGGGTTTGTTTATATAAAACACCATCCTTGTTCATAACAACTACATAGTAGACATAACATGCATTATATTTGGAGGGTGGTGTTTCTTCCCACTGATTTTCCCATCTTAAACTCATTTTTTTCATATTATGTTTTGCATAAGTTGTTTATACATGAGTACCTAACATGGATGGAAATTTTCAAGATTCATTCATCATTCCTACTTCTAGGTTGTGATTCAAGGGGGATGTTGGAGTACATGCACAACATTCCACTTTTTACGTGACATCCTTTTTTATCCATTCCTAAAATTTAGGGGGTCTCCTACTTTAAGCAAGTCCAAATATATGGCATTAAATGGGAAACTAATGCACATTAGATGTGGATAACTTAGCCCCTTATAAAGTGCGCATTTCCTTTATTATTAGTGGAGACAAATTTATCATTCACTACTTAGTGACTCATGGTATTGAACCATGATATTGAACCATGGTATTGATTAGTTAAGAATTGAGTAAATATAATTAGTGCATGCACAAAGAACCCCAATCTTATGCACATTTCTCCTCATATAATATATATATTGTACTCATGTCAAGAATTAATAAACAAGTGAAATTCGAATTGGTTTTTAGGCAATATTGCCTTTATATTTGTTACTTCATTCTCTCTTCTCTCTTTTTCTTGCAATTTTTCTAGTGTAGTTTTTTTCTCACAACTAGATCTTGGCTTGTGCTTAAAATCCTACAGAGCCATATCAAATCTTTTTGTTCCACTTGTTATGCCTTAATTCCTAAGGAGAAAAGAAACAAACTAGGTGCAAGGAGTCAAAAGTGAATCTTCTTGGGGTACTCAAATACCACCAAGACATATCATACTTACGATGAGGTAAATAAAATTTCCATTCCTTCCAGAGATGTGTTTTTTTCTTGAATCCACGAAAAAAGAAAATACTATTGAGCAGAAACTTAACCATCTTGATAGATTTACCCATTTAAAGACATATCATGAGTTTGGTAATGAGATTCCATATCTTCAAGGTGGTATCCCTATCTTGGATTAATCTTTGGAATCTCCTTTTGAAGTTTCGTCTCCATGTAGAAGATACAACCACTTCCAAAGAATAAGAGAACGTTCAATTGGATGATGTGATTGAGAGGATTGAAAGGTTGAATCTTAATGGGAATGAAACACCATCTCAATATTTTTAACAACCTGTATCATCACATAAATTTCCAAATGTGGTCATGAGGACACTTGAAAGTTTTCATCATGATGGGGTTGGAAAGACATGAACTAGACGTTTACTAAGACAATACGATGGAGGTGATATAGATGATTCAAATTTAGGTGATGTCAATGATATGGAAGTTTCATATGATTGTGAAATGAATTTATCTACTAACTTTGAACCAACTTCGTTTGATGAAGTTTTTTCTCATAAAGAGTGGAAAGAAGATATGTAAAAGCAACATGATGCTCTCATCAAGAATGGGACATGGAAGTTGGTGAATCCTCCTTTTTGAACCAAACCAAATGGCTCAAAGTGGGTCTACAAGAAAAATTAAAAATCAGATGGCTCACTTGAAAAGAAAAAGGCAAGGCTTATGGTGAAAGGATATGCATAGAAAGAAGGCATAGAGTGTGAAATAAAATTCCCTTCGCCCCCCCCAGATGCAACAAAATGGGATACCATTCATGGATTGTTGTCTTTGGAAACACATAATAGGTGGAAGATTCATCACATGGATGTGAGGACAACTTTCTTGAATGGATATTTGAAAGAGAATGTCTACATTTTTCGATTAAAAGGATTTTTTGTGAAGGGTCAAGAACATAAGGTATGCAATATCATCAATTCTTTGTATGGTCTAAAGAAATCACCTCGATCATGGTATGAAAAGAGAAATGATCATATTTTGAAGATCAATTTTAAGCACTTTGATATTTATGATGCAACTTCATTTGTCCAAAAGTTGGCAAAACTATTGTATATCTTATGGTGTATGTTGATGATCTTTTGATAATAGGGAACACTGAAGCATATATCGGATATGTTGGAGCTGCCTTTGTTTTTTAGCCTTTTTTTTTTTATATATATATCTTAATCCTTGAAATCGAAAGTTGGTTTTTTTATTTTCCTTTCTTTTCCCGAAAATCGTAGAAGTCTCATCGCGCAAGAAGTGATGGTTATCATTCTCTTAAGGAAAGATTTATTTTTTAATCGTTTAAATGAGTCTCTACTTTCTAACCTCGGGATGTCGCATGTCGGAAGTTATAGATCACATAGTTTACAAATCCCGAGGGGTGAAATGGTGAAATAGTCTTAAAAAGTTTACCCAGATCAGTACCGAGAGTAAAGATACTCTAAACCATAGTTAAACATCATCGATATTTCATGTCTCGGTGTTTGCTAGCTCCAAAAGTCTTTCCGTCATAACCCCGATAGCCGAAACCGCGAGACTCTTATTTTAAGTAACCGAGGTTAGTGTTAACGGTAAAAAGTTCAGCTGCGGTTAAGCTCAGTCAGGAATTCGCAACTCGACATGTTTTCCCTCAAAAGCTATACCTTCAAAGTGCCGAGTCGCGAAGTCGCGATAAAAATAGAAACGTAATTAATGAAACACTTAAACCGGTTTTATCCTCTAATTTAATCAAATCATATCATCACGATCTCGCGATTTCACAACTCGGCATACAAGCCTCCTGGAAGCTATACCTTCGAAGCCTCGAGTTGTGAAGTCGTGATATAAATAACAATGAAATTAATTAAATACCTAATCATGGTTACGTTTCTTATTGACCAAAGCTAATTATTGCAATCTCGGGTCTTAGAGGTTCAAAGGGTTAAAGCGAAAGCTCCCGATGAGGCGAGTGCCTAAAATTTAGTTAACATTTAAAAAAGGCCTGATTAATTAAGCTAAGCCAACATTTCCTGTGTTTTAATATGAAAATTAATGTGCACAGTCTCCGAGGAAATTTTAAACTTTCCTTGCGCCAACTTGCATTATGAACTGTCAAAATCTAGGACATTAATTGGAAATGAGGCTAATCGACAAGTAAGGATTTGGTTTTTATTGCTAAATTTATATTTAAGATCGATTTGACCATTCTGTTCCTAAGGACGACCTAGTTTTAAATGGTTGAAGGCATGGATCTTTTATTTGTTGTCACAAATTTCATTCCTGTTCTACGCAAAGCAAACCTTTCTAGAGCGAGCTAATTTCTGTATGTATACATATTGTTATCGCAGGAGAGCTAAAGTAGAATCCCCCGCCATGGCCCCGCGAAAAGTGTCTAAATCCACTATTGAGGTTTCAGGACAAGTTTCAAACAATGTTTCTGATACTTCACCTCGAAGTGTCGACTCTAGAAGGACCTGGTTGTATATTTCTAAGGTTCTACAGTCCGAATTGGTAGATGTTTCAGATGATTCCAGTGAAAATGAAAAAGACGACCTGATCACCAAATATAAGATCATCATCCGAACTCAAATGCATAAAGTAGTAGCTAGGCCACGTCTACTCCCTTACTACAATATGGTCCGGTGGGCATTAGACCATGTGGATATACCAACCAGAACCATCGTCAGCAAGCAGAGGGTCACCATTAGAAATTTCCGACCCAAACAATTGCAAGCTATGTACAAGTTTCCAACCATGTCAGACCTTACATACAATGCCGAATTCTTGGAGAATTTTAAACAGAAGGAATGTGTGCAATATGACAATACTATGTCCAGTTTAATCAAAGATTGGGTTTCACACCCTGCGAAGTTTAGGGTGGATAGTAATGGTATATATTCAATATCTTCTCTGGAACCATAGTTTAAATATGTATCTATGATGACAAGCAGATTATATGGGAGAGAGGACACCACACATTTTTTCCTTCAGTGGGTGCCTCTAATCCATTCAGTCGTCGAAGGCTGTTCCTTCGACTGGGATAAACTACTATCTGATAGTTTGACCAGTCGAGTTACAGAGTATCGAGGGAAGAAGGAGAGCGAAAAGATCACTTCATTCTTCATGTACATGTATATCATGGATGCCATGTGTTTTCTGATGCCTTTTCCCTTAATGAGTTGGAGCTGGACTCCATCGGAGGTTGAGCCCATCCATGTCTACCATTCAAAGTTGTGGGAAGACAAAGCTTCAGATTTTGTGTATGAAATCTTCAACTGGGTAATGGTATCGTTGCATGTCACTATCTTTGGCCACCCACCACCCAATATCTTAGACAGTATCGTGGTAAATCTGAGTAGTATAGTCGATTGATACGTGGAGGCAGAATTTTGATATCTCAGGGTTTTCGGCGCTTCTATTCCTCTGAATGCCTTACCACTATTCATACTCGATAGACTGGATTGTCATGATATTGTCAGACAAACCGTAATCAGTGGTGTAAGCAAGGAACTTAAGGGATATTCTAAAAAGGTATGGCCACCTTTTCCTATTCATCTACATTCCTATTCTTTATTAGATTTTGGGCATGCTAAAGCTGAGGCAGTAGCCCTGGAAGACCTGAAATTGGTTCATGTTGAATTCAAGAAGCACGATCCACATAGGGTCATAAGTAACCACTTAGCCAATTGCGGGCTTAAAAGGTTTGAGCATGAAAATTCGCCCTCGGATGACATTTTTCGAGGCACAAGATCTTATGCCGAGGTTTTGGCTCAGATACAAGCCTTGGCTCCTGAAGAAAGGGCCGATGTTTTAAAATTCCAAGAACATCAACGGAGTTGTCTTCCCCCAGTATTGCAGGGTGAGAATCCAATAATAGTAGAGGTGCAGCAAAAAGAAGCTGAAGGCTCAAAAGATTCAGCACCCAGACAAGAAGAACACCAGGACATGGAGGAGCAAACTAGGAGTCTGAAACTAGAAATGAAAACTCTCGATCCGCCGAAAAAGTAGACTCCAGTTACCACTCTAGGCCAGTCAGTTAAGCAAATCAGAGATCCCATCACCTCCATTACTCCCTTACAGTCAACTCAAGGGAACATAGATGCAGGGTGGATTTTCAATGAAGAATTGAGACCTATAAGGATGGAAGAGCTCCCTCCAAATGAGTTCTTTTTTGATAAAAATAGAAAAGTTGTGGTAAAAAGAGAATTCTATCAAGAAGCAAGATCAATGACCAAGAAATTTAAGGTGTTGACCGATGGGAAAGATAAGAAGAAAGAAAAATTCGTGACAGAAATAGTCGGGACATTAGGGACGTTTGCTACGGTAAACCAATTTTCAGTTGGGGTTTTGAAAAATCAGCTTAAGCGAAAAAATCGCCTCATCAAAAACTTAGAAATTAAGCTAGCCACAACAGAGGAAGTTGCCTTGGACCAAGCGAACATAGGAATAGAAAAAGCATGGATGATCGATAAAAAGGAAATCGAGCTGCTCAAAGATAAGCTCGAACAAGAAGAGCTGGTAGCTCAGACCAGTCAAATACAGGTAGGCCAGCAAAGAGACTTGATAGGGAAGCTACAATTTAGATTAGAGTTCACTGAAAGCCAAGTTATAAACATCGGGATATTCCAGTCCCAGGCTATGGAGATTCAGAGTAGAGTTTCTACAGCCCAACGAAGTTTACTTGCCAAGGTAAAGATGATTCGAGACAACTGCCTGCTTGTTGATCAAGTATTGGAAAACTTATCTATCTGAGAGAGAGAAGCTGGAGCAGCTCGGGTCGCATTTAAAGAGGTTGTAATAGCTACAACAAATAGGGAATCGACAAATAGTTCTGAGTTTTCCATTTCGAAATAGACTCGAGGTAATATTTTGTTGAAAGAATGGGAACACAGCATATCAGAAGGCAAATTGCAAGCCAAGAGGATAAGGAAATCCTGGGAAGAGACCTTCGGGTCTATATATGGAGTTCTATTAGGATTTGATAGTGAAAGCAATCTTGAGACACTGAACCAAATGAATATAACAAAATTCTCGCTTGATATAAATGAGAAAGAGGAAAGAGATTCAGCCAAAGGCTCACAAGTAACTCAGGCAGACATAGTTCAAATAGATAAATGGATTATTAAACCAAGTGTGCTATTGTGCACCATCGACACCCTAGACAGACAGATGGAATAAAGGTTACCACAATTAGTCAGAGATTGTTATATTTTTGAGGCCAATTTTCAAGCGGAGCCTTCCAGGTTGATATCTCGGCTGGTGGAGAAATGTGTTACTTGTACCGAGCATGCGAAGGGGCAAGATTCTTGTACTAAATAAAGACAGAGATAAAGAAATGAAATGATTGATCTCCTTCTTGTTGTAACTGAAAATCCTGGAACGATTGAGATTCTGTCATATGTAAATTTGTATAAATATACAATAGAAAGAGGGAACAGGGGAGCTGGACCTTTTTGGGTCAACTGTAATAGAGATTTTCTCCCTCGAGAGTTAATACAAAGTAAATCCGAAGATTCTCGATTCCGTCACAACTGTGTTATGAGTTTGTTTTCTTGTATTCAATATCTAATTTCATTTCATATATGTATCTGATGAATGTTTCGCTATAATTTAGTACAACCTCTACTATAGTGAATAAATTTTAGTTTTCTATATTGTTTACCATTTTTCCTCTATACCGACGATCAACAGGTATAAGACCAGTGAACACTTTAGATTTCTATTTCTATTTTATGCTTCATCAGGTTATTTCCTTATCTTTTTCTTCCTCTGTTTATGAGTGAGATTCTCCCTTGATAGGAGCCTTACATGATAAACAGCTTAATGTTTTTCTTACACTTCATACACATTTATTAAAATATAACTCAGTTACGGGAAAGGGCCTTTGGTTTGCACCCTGTTTTCACTATCGGAGCTATAAACTCTCCTTTATACGACCAAAATCGAGACAACATCTAAAAAGTTCTTTGAGATTTTCTTATCATTATGTTCCTCTATGACTGTCCCTGTGACAAGACAGCCTAACATCCAACCCRGACTATCAGATCAAACACATATTGCCTTAAATATTTTTGATACTATTATTAAAACAACCACTACCCTGATGGAACTGGAACATTCGTGGGCAGCGATTGAAAGAGACATAAACATCTAGGAACARTTGGAAGCTAGACAACAACCTAGAAATAGGCCCTAGCTTCCCTTGCCGAAGGTGGACATTTCTTCCTTCTCTACCCCTTACTCACTTTCAGATGCATAAACACTGTACTTCTAAGCCTTAAGTACAGAMTCTGGAACAACATCTTTTTGGCACCGTTKCCGGGGACCGAAGTTACGAAATCTTTTTCTCTGGGAAAACGACAATTTTTCGTTGAAAGTGCCACCCTTTGATAATGAACAAAGAGTGCATACMTTTTAAAGGCTTTCCAATCTTTCACTTGGTGACTCCACGATTAATAAGCTAGCATCCAGACGAAGGAATACCAGGAAAAACCCGGATGGTAAACATACCACACCTGTTACCAATCCTGAGAAGATTTTAAAGGCGAGAGGCTCTCTTAAGCCGACCCCTAGAATCTATCAGCTTAAATACCCACAAATGAATACCAAGAGTTATTCTGAACCTTCAACTTCATGAAACCCTCTTTTCGACACTAAAGATCTAATATCAAACTTCTCTAAAGTTAGAAGTGAAACCCGTTCGATAACCTCTGTAGTACACAAAGAAAAAAGTCTTGTAGAAAATTCATCTATTGTCGATATATCGTTGCCTCTTCAGCTAAATTCCACGACCTCACCCAGTCCCGAAGAACATTTCTCACATCCAGTTTCCACACTCGTTGGTTCTCTCAAGTACATGTCTTTCAAGTCCGAAGAGTCAAACCCTCGCATCCCTTACCAATCATCCTCGGATTTTTTGCCCCGCGAAGAAAATAAAGATTCACTTTTAATATTCCAAAACCCCCTTTACAACTTTCCACTAATAACAATGGTAGCCGTCGGAGGGGGAGGTGGAGGAGTTGTTGGAGTCAGAGGTGGAGGTGCTCCTGGGGGAGGAGCTGGAGGTCAAGGGCCTGCCCCACCTCCCAAAGTGTTTGCTAAAGTGGCAGCAAGATACGCTCCTTTGGTATTGCCCGTTCCTCTGCATGACCTTCCTGAAAATTATATAAAAAAAATTCCAAAATTCACTGGGGAAGGAGATATGACCATAGCTGAACACATAAATTTCATTGATCAATTCACAGACATCCTAGGTCTCGAACATGAAGATGTTTATTCGAGACTTTTCATCCAAACCTTCGAAGGTCAGGTCCGAACATGGTTTCGGAGTCTACCTGTAGGATCTATCTTGTCCTATGATGCCTTGGAAGATGCTTTCATTAGACAATGGGGCGAAAGAAAGAACCACCTATACTATTTAACCGAGTTTGGGTCTTTAAGAAAAAAGAATTCAGAAACAGTTATGGAGTTTATTCAAAGATTCAACAAGATGTATAACAAAATCCCAGCCTTGGTTAAATCGTCCCAACCCGCAGCCAAAGTAACTTTCGCGGGGGATTTCAAACTAGATTTTGCACTTCTTTTACAAGAAAGAAGGGGAGCTACTATAAACCGAATGCAAGATGACGCCATAAAAATTGAGTCAAATATGATGGCTTCTGGTAAGTTAAAAGCTAAAGTAGAAGCAGGAAACCGAGAAACTAGACACTTTAGAGAACAAGCAGTGCCGTCAGGGTCTAATAGATACACAGATGACAAAGTAGATGATATGGCCAGGGTAATTAAGGAACTATCTAATAAGATATCCAGAATGGAGCTAGAACAGGCCAAAGCTGATTCTTTCGCTAAAAAATATTTCAAGAGGAATCCCAATCCCCCAAACCAGCAAAGGCAAATAAAAAACGAAGATCATAAAATACAAACTCCCCTAAAGAACGAAAATTTTATAGGAGGAAATGATCTCCAAGATTTCAAAGATTTAGATGATGATGTCACGAACTTGGGTGATGACTGCACACAACCTTATCTGACTAGAGAGGATTATGAAAAATCTCTAAACACTCAACAATCGTCTATTGAGGGTGAAGAAAGAGATTATACTAACCTTTGTAGTTATCAAGAAGAAACTTATATGATAATGGCCGAGGTCCAACCTAGGTATAACTTGAGATCTAAGGGTAAGCCTATTTCAACTACTCAACCTAAGAAAATTTTCCCAAGAGGTCAAACTTATGAGCCTACCCCAGAAGAAACCGTGTTACCTAACAGCAAAGTGAAAGTAGTAAACATGCAAGAACCTGAAGTGGAAAAGGTTGAGACTAAAACACAGGAAACCGAAGCATCTAATACAAATACACCTTTAGCCAAGATCATGAGTAATAAGGCAATCCAGACAAATAAGTTGGAAAAGAAGGATTCAGAAGTCCCAACTAGAGAAACAGACAAGGTGAGCGGAGTTTTCAGTTTTGAAAATGAGATAAATAAAATTAAGATACCAATTCCTCTGGTAGAGTTAGCAGAAAACCCAGTTTATCGAAAGAAGATTACCAAAGTGATAGGCGTTTCAGAGACAGAAAGCCAATCTGACATTTTGAACTTGGAAGATGATAAGCCCAAAATCACTTTTGGTCCACATTTTGAAGGAGCCAAAGACAATGTTTCTCCCTTTTATATCACCTTAAACGTATACGATCAACTGCTACATAATTTCATGCTAGACTCCAGAGCCTCACATAACGTGATGCCTAAAATTATTATGGACAGATTGGGTCTCCAGATCACCAGACCTTACGGAGATCTTTATTCATTTGATTCGAGAAAAGTTAAGTGTATGGGAATGATAAAGGATTTAGTAGTCACCCTGGCACAGGTCCCAGTTAAGAGCATCTTGATGGATGTGGTCATTGTTGATATTCCCCCTAAGTATGACTTACTGTTGTCTAGGTCATGGGGAGCCAAGCTAGGGGGTTCTCTTCAACTGGATATGACATACACCATGATTCCTGTGTTTGGTGGGAAATTTACTCGGTTGTACAGGGAGACAAGGTTAGCATATACAGTAAGCGACCCTCAAAATCTTAACAATTTCCCTATTTACATTGCAGATCAAGATTTAGGAAATTGTATCTTATCTTTTGACGATGGTTTAGATGGTTGCACAGAGGAAAACGATATAGAACATGAAGAGTCAAGTTACATGACCAAGGATATGTGTAACACCAGCATCTGGAAAATGTTTTTTGACGGTGCCTTGTCATGCGAAGGAGCTAGTGCAGGAGTGATTTTCGTGACCTCAAAGAAAGGTTTGTTGTCCCTTTTTCTTAAATACTACAATGGGATATAGATTATACTAACAATGTATGTGAATACAAAGCCTTGGTCTTAGGATTAGAGGCTGCCAGGAGGCTAAAAATAAAAAACCTACAAGTATACGGAGATGCGGAGTTGATAGTCAAACAAATAAATTGGCAATACCAGGCCAAGCATCCCAGATTAAGATCATACAGAAATTGTGCCTGGGATCTAACGGAAAAAACTTTCTCGTTTGTGAATGTCCACTTTATCCCACGCACAGAAAACTTACAGGCTGATGCATTAGCCAAAGAAGCTTCAACTTTCACTCCTCCTACAACCTTTAAATTGAAGTATCACATAGAGATAAGACACATACCATCTATATCGGATAATATCCAGCACTGGTAGGTTTTTGAGGATGATGAACAGCTTAAGAAGTTTCTTGAAGCAGTAGGTGAATTTTCTGAAATTCACGTGGATCAAGAAAATCAAAATGACCATAAATGGATCATGCAAGAAGGAGAGGACCCTCAAGCTTTCCAAGACAAAATCGCAAATCATTGCATGCTGGTCCTAAAAAATAACCGGATTCCGAAAGGAATGATCCCTTTGGAAAGACTGTTTGATCAAAATGACATACCTGTAAAATTCACCTTATAACCCCAACCAGAAGAGGTTGAGGACTGTGACATAGGAACCAAAGAAGAGTCCAGGATGGTAAAAATATCTAAACTCCTCCCCCCTGAAATAAAAGGCAAGTATAAGGACCTACTGAGACAATTTAAAGATGTTTTTGCTTGGTCTTATGACGAGTTAAGAACCTATGACACTAATTTGATCGATCACAAGATACCTCTAAAGCCTGGGGTCAAACCCTTTAGACAAAATCTTAGGCAAATCAACCCCATTTTATTGCCTGTGGTCGAGAGAGAAGTGAAGAAGCTTTTGTTGGATCATGTTGTCATTGATGCCAATGGTTTGATTGATTGATGTCATTGATTGATGTCAAGTGATTGATTGATGTCAAAGGATTGATTGACTGATGATTTATGTAATATAATATGTATTGTCCTTGATGAGAATGCATAGATGAAGATGGATCAATGAATTGTCATTGATACATGATGAAGATGGATCGATGTGGTTCCATTGGTATATGATGCATTTTTGGAAAAATGTATAGATGATTCATTATTGTCTTATCATGATCGATAAGGTGTACAAACAGATGAACTCCAAAGTGGTCCCCTTATGGTGAAAGCCCTCATGTGAAGACGCTTTGTGGATTGAGTTATCCTAGAAGAAAGGTTGGAGGACCCATGCTTGTATGAGGAATAACGAGATGAAGATCAAGGAAATTGTTGGTGAAACTATCCTAGATGGATAGTGCTTGTCATGCCATTTCTGGTGGTATGTGGAATGTC